>CAJNOQ010007200.1:0-12594 GCA_905250885.1 Didymodactylos carnosus
AGGTTTCAAAAGATGCGTCTCAAACTAAAAGTTTCAGTTAATTTTGAACTTAGTTAATTAATAACTTTGTCAATACTTGACCAACGAGTCTTTTATTGCATAGGCATACCAGCTAAGGTGTACTCTATAAACTGGCAAAGTTTGAGGGTATGTTTAGGGGGAGACGCATGCCCACCCCCTAAATTATTATCTTCACCAACGCAAATGTGTATCTAGATCCCTATGTGAGTCGTGTCTGACGCTTTCACCATCCATTAGATTACAAGAGAATCTTTAACAGTTTTTATTCCAGTGTCCCGCATATAATATGAAAGTTATATGAAAGTTTATATGAAAGTTTTAGCTTTCTGCTGTAAACTTTTCCCAATGAAATTTAAACTTTACTGCTCAATAGTGAAATGGTATCGGAAGTTTGTTATTTTTATAACTCGACCCAGACTAATGCTGAAAGGCTAACATTTTCAGGATCTATTTAACTTTTGACGCTCTACACAATGACTTACTCAAATCTGCTCCATCGCACTTAAAGGACCGGTTTTCTAGAAAACCTTTCAGTTTTAGGGAGAGTATGGAACGCTAGTAGAAGAAAATTTGCGGTAGCCATATGCAAACCTTTTTGTTTGCTGGATGAAAGAACTCACTAAGTTATAGACTGCAGAGACAGAAACACTATCGATGAGTCCATGAAGAAGCATTGTGTCAAGATTGAGCTCCATTTTAAGTAATTTAACAGAAACTAAAAGTATATCTCTATCGTTTTTATATGCGGGACACTGGAATAAAAACTGTTAAAGATTCTCTTGTAATCTAATGGATGGTGAAAGCGTCAGACACGACTCACATAGGGAACTAGATACACATTTGCGTTGGTGAAGGTAATAATTTAAGGGAGGGGTGAAAAATGACTGACCGTTTTTTAATTATTAATTAGTTCTGGTTAGCACTAATTAGTGGCACTCTAGTGGACAAAGTAAATTTTTCTAATATTATAACAAATGGAAGCAAATCATGCGATATATCATTCGATAGAACTCTTCAAGCTCTATCGATCGTTCGAGCCACTTGACGCTCTACACCATGACTTACTCAAATCTGCTCCATCGCACTTAAAGGATTGATTTTCCAGAGACCGGTTTTCTAGAAAACCCTTCAGAAACCCACCATGGGCAGCTTTCATATTCATATTCGGAATCAGCATAGTCGATAACCTACAATCCACTAGGTTTCATAGCAAAAGCTCCTGATCAGTTGAGGACCTCTTTTCTCATTTTTTGCTACAGTTTTTAAGTGCAAGCTCAGACGAACTTGACAGACGTCTTATTTTGTTGAGAACTGAACGAGCTACCGAATGGAGGGTCAAAAAAAGATTTTCGAAGTTTTCCGGATCTTGCAGGATTTCTGGAAAACCAGTATTTTCCAGGGATCTGTTAGACCTGTTCCGGAGTATTAGCACGAATACTTTGCATTGATCTGTATAGATCTCGACGTCCTCTTTGATTTGAGATCAAACTCAAGGTTCCGCGACAGGGATAATAGGTATAAAAATGATTTGCTAGAGAGACTGTTCTGCTGGAAAATGCTGAAAAATAACAGTCATCGAAAAATGTGTATCTCGTCTTCTGCACCACAACTTTTGTATAACGAGGTAGGTTTTATAGATGGACCCTAGAGTAACGTCAGAAAATTTGATTCTCAAAAGATTTCATTGTTGAAAAACCACGTTTCGATTCTAGGTGGCGAAGATTTTGATCAAAATGTTATTGAACATTTTATTCAATTATTTAAAAAAAAACTGGTTTCGATGTACGTAAAGATACTCGTGCAGTACAGAGATTACGTCGTAAAGTGGAGAAAAGTAAACGTATTTTATCAACACAAGTTGAAACAAGAATTGAAATTGAATCGTTTTTTGGTGGTCATGATTTCTCAGAAACATTTACACGTGCTACCTTTGAAAGTCTGAATAAGCATCTATTTCTGTCTACAATTCCTCTACTGGAGAAAGTGTTAGAAGATTCGAAATTACAAAAGAGTGACATTTCAGAAATTCTCATGGTCGGTGGTTCAACACGTATACCAAAAGTACAGGAATTAGTCAAAGAATTCTTTAAAGGTACAAAGCTGTCGAAAGCAATCGATCCCGATGAAGCAGTTGGTACGTATTGGTTTTGAAAAGGAGAGGGTAGTAATGCATATGTGAGGACCGAGAAGAGATTCGTTGTTGAACATGTCCATTCGAAGTCGCGATTAAAAGAGATATCCTATGATCCTTTCTTACATTAACTTGTGGCACTATCCGGAATGTCGACGATACAATGTGTGGCTATTTTTAAAACGTATAGTCGGCAACGACAATCGATAAGGACCAGATATATCATAGGTTAAATCTTTATATTCTTAGCCAGGGGTGCTGCGGTGCACGCAGGCATATTGGGTGGTGAGAAAAGTACAGGCAAGTTAATTATCCAAGATGTTAATCCCCTGACATTGGGTATTGCAACAGAGGTAGAAGGTATAATGGCAAATATGATTCGACGTAATACGGTAATACCAACGAAAAACATCAAAGTATTTACGACTTTATACGACAATCAACAAACAGTTTTAATTTCAGTAAGATTCTGTACATCTTTCATTGAATGAATCATACATAGATCTTGTTTATCACAATCACCTCTTGAACCAATTTCGTAAAGCCTCATTTCAAGTGTGCAAGGTCACTTTCGTCCATTTGTCTGCTGTTTTCGGAGATAATACAGACATTTTTGTTCTTTTAAACTGCATTTTAGATCTATGAAGGAGAACGTCCATTTGTAAAAGACAATCATCTACTAGGACAGTTTGAATTGACCGGGATACCGCTGGTATGTATAGATAAAGTTAGCTGTAAACATGTTAGAATTAGTAGTGAAGCACGAGTGATATCCTTGGTGCTGCACTTGACGTTGGTTAAGAGAAGGTCGGCCAGAAAACCGATCTGCAAAGGGAATAGTGGCCGGATTTAAAATTTTCTTTTTGTTATTAGTATTCTAGTTCGAAAGAGCACATCGAAAAACTAAGCAATTCAAGATACCTCGTCTTTGTATGGCACTGTTCATGAATTGGGTGGGCTTAACTTTGTAGCCATCACCGGAAGCTCCATTTTGGGATGAAATCAATGTTTCTTTAATATCTCAGAAACAGCTTGATCGTTACGGTCCGTTCACATCTTATATGAAAGAGAAATGTTTGCTCTACAAAATCACTGCAGAAAGATACACTGAAAGGCAGCATCCTGGGCGTCCGCAAGGCAAAACCTGGAAAAACCGTTTTTTTCTAAACCTGCGTTTTTTCAGTATTTTGGACCTAGAAATCACTAGTCCAGCTTGATCAAAAAACAAATTCTGTTGTTTTGTACAGTTGATAATTCTTCATCGATTGATATATAAAAGAAAATTTTAGCTCCGGCTGGTGTGATCGGTATTCACATGGACTGTCTCTTAAGGTAGATTGGAGCTGACCGTCAGTAGACGTTCGACCAATATGCATGCATACAGACACTTTCCAATGTTCTTTTATCTGCATATGTTCGCAAAAACTAATTCTAATGTGAGGCCTCCAACTCCTGTCTATAGGCTCCAAAAGGCGTACCACAACTTGATGTTACATTTGAAATTGATGTCAATGGTATTCTGAACGTAACAGCTCAAGATCGTGCAACCAAAAATTTGAAGTACATTGTAATCACCAATTCACATTCAAATGTTCTTTCGTCGGTTGAAATTGACCGTATGATCAAAGACGAGGAGACGTTTGCGGAATTAGATCAACAGTTTAAAGCTCATATACATGCAAAAAATGAATTTGAAGTTTACATCAGAAATTTGAAAATGCAATTAAACGATGAAAAAATACTAGGTGGTAATCGATTATCAAAAGATGATAAATCGATTATTGAAACGGCTGTCAATGAGGAATTTAAATGGTTTGAATCAAACAAATCAAATCCAGAAATTGAAACTGAAAATTGGATTGAGCATAAAAAACAATTAGAAGCGATCGCAAGTCGAATTATAAGGAAACTTTATGGTGCGTAGAAGTGAATGAAAAGCTTTTTTGACGACATAAAATTTCACTGATTTATAACTTTTAGGAGACGGAAAACGTCCTGAACTATGAGGAGATTATTATATATACTTTTTTTTGCTTATATTCTTATTGATTCTTTTCAAATAAGGCCTGCGAAAAAGTCATTATAGGCCTAGCTCTGAATACTAGAGTATGGAAAAGTAAATTATGGTTTTTTAAGTGTTAGCGTGTTGATTTGACATTTGGATATCGAACCCAATTATGCAGGTAGGTATCAGATGAAACTTTTTTTCTCTGATGATCTGTTTCAGACTATATCGTTATTTTTCAGGGAAGCCCCCAAGCACGAAAAAAAGTCATGAAGCGGGCGCTGTATCTAGATTAAAAGGTACATTTATCTAGCTTCAGCTAGATGCAGTGAAATACATTAAAATTGATATAACTTCAGCTAGATTGAATCTAGCTTCAACTGGGTACAACTAGTTGCTATCGATTAATCGGGCAATTCACTGCGTCATTAATTGGCCAATGCAGCGGCCGTTTCAGCTAGTACACAACTTCAATCTGCATGCAGCTAGATAAATGTACCTTTTAATTTAGTTAATCTAGCTGTAAGTGGGCGCTGCAGCTAGATTTTCTCGCTTACTCAGTTTTGCTTGGGCCGTTAGCTCGCTGCTGAGTTAGAGTAGTTTTATTTTACTTGGTAAAAAAACGACCTATTTTCGATCGATCACAGTTTTTTGCAGATACGTTATTCACATTCGTTTAATATGCTGTTTTGTTGTCAGCAACGAGCTAACGGTGGCAGCTAAAAATATCGTATTCGTGATCAGCGCACTTAGCTCTACCAGATCCCATATATTTCTCCAAAACCCCACGGGGATACTTCAGGATGTTCCCTCATAAGCTAGCTTAAAAAATAAGAAAAAAAGAATATGTGCCCAACCAGAATCGAACTCACCGACTAAAACGCACTATCAGAATTGAAACTGGAAGTACGCGACGTTTTAATCAACTAAGCTACCAGGGACACATGTATCCAGGTCGAATTCGCCCGATCGGATCCTGTGGGATCCTTTGGATGGTGATTTTCTGAGAAATAACTATGACCTGTCAACGCCAAGAACGTTTTTTTTTGAAAAAACTGCGGAACAACTTTTGATGGAGAAAAACCTTGACATTTATACATGATGTGGTACTTATACGCGTCTCGGTATTTTCATTTTTAAAGATTGATCTTAAGAAATTTAACGACAGCAAAGTATTATGCTATAGAAAAAACATGATAAGCAACTTCTAGACTCATATTTCCGCTCCAAAATGCGTCCCCACAGAGACATTGCAGGTATATCTCAAAAACGGACACTTTTCGCCCCAAAGGCCCATTCTCAAGACCAAATCTGAATTTCTCCGGCAAATCTTGTCTGAAAACAATGATAATCTTTTCACATATACATCTCGATGTGCTCTATTGATTGGTTACAAAATCGAGGTTTCAAACCGAAAGTAAAAATTTTATTTAAATTTGAAAAAATGGGCAGAAAAGGTCGAAAAAATTAAAAGTTGTTTTCTAGAAAACTGCAGTTGGCAAACCTCCAAACTCTTTTCATACATATTTTGAAGTGTCCTCCACATTGGGGCAAAGTTTGAACCAAATGTAAATGGGAGGATCCCTTTATGGGTCTAGGTTTTTCTTCATCAAAAGGTATTTCGCAGTTTTTTTAAAATCGTTCTTGACGTCGACAGGTCATCGTTATTTCTCAAAAACTCACCATCCAGATAGGTGATGAAGATGTTGGATTGGTCTCAAAATGACGCTAATACGTAGAGCTACAAACTTATAAGGGTCTAATTTTTTAATTTCGGTCTGGTTTTTGATTAAGCGAAAGATTGGAAAAAATAGAATCAAGTTTTTTTTGATTTGTGACGCTTGCTAAAACTAACATTGATCTACTTATTTCAACTACATCATCAACATTTTTATCATCATCAAAATTACTTAACATGAAAATCTTGGTTGTCGCTTTTCTTACTCTTATAATGTGAAGTAAGTATTACAGGTATAATTCAATGTATTTTGATATTTAATATCAAAATACACACCAGATGTTATGACAAGCGAAAGTGTTTTTCTTATCTTCTTAGGAGAAGTCCAGTGTTATACTCTTAACAGTAAAAATTTGTAGACAAAATGTTGATAAAATGCGCATTATTTTCAGTTTAGCTATCTGAAATGAAATATTTTGGTAAATATTTGTTAATCTTAATGCCACATATTTTACTGAATTTGTAGTTGAAAAGATGATGCATGTCATTGTCTCACAACCCAACGAGTGAATGTAGGCGTATTTCAACGAAATGTATATAGCTGATATAGCCCATCACATCCTCATTTATGAGAATGTTGTGTGTGCTCAGATCAAAGTTGCTTATGTTCTATTTTCTCCGATTTGTCTTATCTTGGTGGAGCATGAATGAAAAAGTCTTTTTATTTTCCTCAGTTTGTTTCGTTCGTGCGGTTGATCACGCACACAGCATCTTCTTTCTCTGCTTTTCTGTGTACTGTTCTCTTACTGATCATCTTCATGTATAGGAAATCACGAACCATCAAGTGAGTTGTTGATTGGCAGATAAATCAGTGAACGGACGCGTATCCGTACTATGTTCACTAATAAACATACTACTCATTTCAGCTTTCAGAAGATACAATATCATGCCTATCCTCGAATGTGGTACTGCCGCTGGAGTAGAACGATAAAACACGATCATTGTGCGTCATAGTATTTTTCGAAGTATCTGTTAGATTAAAGCCGCAAAAGATAGCGTTGTTAATTTCTCTAACAGGAAAAAGACAAAATTTGGCTAGAGAATAGTATCTTGCTTAAACTCGTACGAAAAGTCACACGCTCTTCTGTGTGTTTGTGTTTCATTATCGCTTTCCAAATAGTTTTCTCAGTTTCCAAAAGACGAATGCACAAAGAAAGATATAAAAATGAATGATTGTACAGCATTATGAGTTGACTCACATTACCAGAGTGACATATTTTCTCTATTCAATTCATCAAGCGAAATAATTGGACTCAGTTGCCTGTTTACAGATGGTATCATCACCCGTCGTCAAGTGCCCTTTGATCATTAGAGTGAACATATTGTGAAATAGCTCGTGACTTCCTATACATGAAGATGATCAGTAAGAGAACGATACACAGAAAAGCAGAGAAAGAAGATGCTGTGTGCGTGATCAACCGCACGAACGAAACAAACTGAGGAAAATAAAAAGACTTTTTCATTCATGCTCCACCAAGATAAGACAAATCGGAGAAAATAGAACATAAGCAACCTTGATCCGAGCACACACAACATTCTCATAAATGAGGATGTGATGGGTTTTGTTTTCCTTTTCAGAATTTGTCTTATGGGAAAATTATCATCTAATCAGAGATCAACAGAGAGTAGGAGAGATGTCAATGTTCATAGCGCATGTCACACGCGGCGAACGCATTGAATCATAACTCCCATCTCGTTTTTTCTTCTGAATAAATCTCTCATCCGAAAATACACAATTTGACTTGCTCGCTCTCTTGCGGTGCTGCAATAAAATGAGTTTAGTGTAGTGAAAGGGTCTAGTGAACATTCACTCTGCAAAGTCTAGCAGTATCCATAGTTGACTGTAAGAGAACAAAATATTGTTTACTAGTCTTGAGGATGTGTACACGATATTAGTATTCGTTCCTCATTTTCATCATGCTAATCGAATGTTATTTCTATATGTCGCTGTCTGACACCGAGGATCAGTTTGCTGCACAATCTTATGCCTGTCTCCATTCCATGAGTGATGATGATGATTGGCATGACACCAAATATTGTATCCATCCTGATATCAACGTCCGTTTGACACTAAGTAACTATTCTCACTGTATAAATACTGGTACAAGACACGATTTTGAGATGCTAAAAAAGATGAACACATCAGTCGATGACATTCTGCAATGGAACGCGAGTATTGAATCAGTTGATCGTTATACCGCATATCTAGACAGGTGAGCTGGATACTGATGGTATGTCTCTTGAGAATGGATGAACCCTTCCACATGTACGTCACAAAATTAGTTAACGGCCATTCCACGTAATTCTGCTATCTGAAAGCTGTGTGCGTTACCGTTTTAAGGAAACTTCAAAACGTTATAAAAACTTGGGAAAAAGTCGTGAAGATTTGCGCAATCTCTCATTAAAAAGAAGATTCGAAAGTGGATTTAACCAGACTCCTGAAAGTTTTCGTTCGGATGATATATCAAGATAATTGAAAGATACTATTTTGAAAAAAATCAAGTTCAGGAGTTTCTCCTTTGTTCGTGGTATCATCCGAATGAAAACCTCTTAGTAGTTTGCTTAAATCCATTTTTAAAGAACTTCGAATCTTGTTTTTAATGAGAGACTGCGTAAATCTCCACGGCTTTTCCTCAAAAAGTTATTACGTTTTGAAGTTCCCTTATAATGGTAACGTCAACAACTTTCCAATAGCAGAGTTACGTGAAACGACCGTTAAGATACTTGTCTTGCACACCATCTTCTGCTTTCCTTTAGCTGGTTGGGTTAATAATTATTCTAGTAATACTAATATCAAATACTTGTATCCATCTCCTGTTGAATGCACCCTGCTCTTGTAGGTTCAACACGTTGAGCCATGCAGAAATGGTGGACCATGAACAGTTTATTTGTCAGTGTGGAGAGAAACGCACATTTGGTAAGTTCTGTGAATATGAGCTGATGACAAAGAAAGATAGCTTTGAAGACACAGTTAAGCATCAGTTTCGTCTAAAAAAAGACTATCGACTAGAAAGTCAGTTATATAGCAACATAACGTGTTACACAACATTGTTATGTGATTCGGGTTCACTGTGCCTTAATTGGCGTCATATATATGATGGGAAACAATAATGTGTCGATGGTGTCGAAGGACACATTCTGAAATGTGGAGCACAGTCAGAGGATAGTAGAACACGCATATGATGTGACATCTCGTGCTGTCAACATCACCATATAGATGGCACGTCAACGACATATGATACGGTCAGTGAATAGTACATTGAAAATAACTGTGAAAGACTGCTCTATAATGAATGTGACCATGACACTGAATATCGATGCAGAAACAGGATGTGCATAGATCAAGAACTCTTCCTCGATGATGACGTGGACTGTCAAGATAACAGTGACGAGCAAGCGACAGTATTTAATCAAAATGCATGTCCATTCATAGTGGACTGAAATTGTGATGAAGCGCTTCCTCCATCAAAAAGATAACCAAGTATTACCCAAGTATTATTGCTAGAGGTTGTTTATTTCATTTTGGACAAAGTCTATATCGTAAATTTGTTGATCTTGGTTCAAAAACACAATAGAAAGATGATGAAAACCTTCGTGATTGGTTCAGATCTTTAGCTAATCGTCGTTTTATTAATAAACATACTAATAAACACCAATAATATATTTTTTTTCTCATAATACATTCGTTGTCACAATGAATATTTATTTGCTCATTCATTGCTTTTGGTCCAAATAATTAGTGAAAATTAAATCCTTATATAAAAAAGTGACTAATTGAGATATATTTCTATATAATCAACGGAAAGTAAATCCGTATATAAGAAAATTATACTTTTCTATGAAAAAAGCTAATTAAAATAGAAATTAATCAACGGACAGTAAATCGTGCACTCGAATTCGATCTGCAAGGTTAAAAATACAAAAAATTATGAACCGTGCCGACTTTATTGCTCGTTCAGATTTACTTCGTCGACGGTGGAGTAACGGCCGGCATGGAGCACCAGACCTTTTTCTCACGTTAAGCTTGGTCAAAAAATTTTGTTTTGATGTTAAAAGATGAAGAATTTTGCGTAGATTTTATAGGCATATATTCCTTCTGACATAAGTATAGATGTTAAGTATGATAAATTATTAATTAAGATGGGGAATAGTGGGAAGTAATAAGAAAGTATCTTGAGAGGTATTGAATTTTAAAAACTGCCGGTCGCAAATTTTTAGAAAAAATGAACGTTTTCAGCAAGAGGGCTAGTGATTAAATGTTTCAAACGAGATCTCAATCGAAAGAGCGCAAAAACCTAAACAAAGCCAGCAATTAGTCGGAACAAAAAGCTAAGCCAAGTTGAATTTTCGATTAAAATCGCTTAAAACATTACGAACACATACGTTCTGAATCCGTTAAAAGCCTTGGGTTTTGAAAATAAAAAAGTTTGGAAGTTTTTCTGCCTAGATTTTTGAGAAAGTTTCTGGAAATCTTAAAGTCTTAAAGAGTTTGCTGTTGCAATACTGCTTTTTTACTTTACAGGTTATAGTGATTTAATTGTTCAATATTCATCATTGAATAAACATGAATCGAACACGCTGATATTGTCAAAAATGAAATGATCTAGTATTGATTCATCTTTATACGTTGATGATAAATATTTACAAATAAAAGGTTATTTAAAATGGTGCAAGTCGGTTAAACAAACACAAAAACTGAATTTAATAATACAGAAAGCAATACAACAACAATTTCATATTAAATATCTTGCATTAATGATATTAAAAAATCAAATGGAGATAACATTGATGTTTTACCAATAACGAATAAAGTTGTGGTTTATTTGCAAATGAACATGAAGATTCGGTTCAAAAGTGATGAAAGATAGTAACGGTGAATTACAATCACATCGATAGCTCTCAATTCATTTTTATTAAGAGATTGATTTGAACTATTTCAAGGTCTATTTTTATTTTGCCGTAAGCAAACAATTGAAGAAAAATTTCAATTCTTTCAAAAAGAATTAATTGAACTCATTGACAATATTACATGAGTGATTCGTTTTTTGTGAGTGCATGCATTCTATTGTATTCGTTCTCTGTATGATGGAGTTGTTAAGTTTCATTCATGACAAGATACTATAATACAGATGCAGAATGAGAACAACTATATGGCTACCACGGCTACAAATGCAATAACCACACCCAACTAGATGTCCCAGACTCTCATCAAATTTGATGTGCAAAATAAGGCGCCGCTAATTCATAATTACGACACTATTTTATTTTCTCAATATTTACACAAGGTTGGATAGAGGAGAGTAAGCTGAATTTGAAATCACCTTTGAAACCTTCCCAGACCTTACCTTCACGGTGAAAAACGAAAAATGCGGGAAGGATACTAAAATCGAGAAAACTCGTCCTTCGAGAAAAACGACGACAGTTTTTTCTCATTGAAAAAATTATGGAGTGGTCTTCTGTTCTGGGAGGCGCTTTACATATCACTTAATATACTGCACAAAAGAAGAAAAAATTCGCATGTGCAGATTATCGCTCGTTCATTTTAATATTCAATCGGATGAAAGCCCGTATCATCTCATTAACGTGGACAGGAATTTTCGACTCCTTATTATTTTCTTTTAGCAAATCAAAAATTTCAGTTTTGGGTAACATCAGCATAAAGCCATTTTTGAATTCTCAAATTTTTTGATTAGTCTTTGCTTGGCGTTCTTATTAGGAAAAATGTGCCTAATCAGAACGGAGCTAATCAAACTACTGCTGATTACTCCTTTGTTTTAACTACATACATCTATGCCTATTGACTCAATAGATTTCAAAGCTTCATTATCGATCAATGTTTAGTGGTGTTTTGCATTTAAATTCTTTTCGTCTTGATCAAAATAGATAAAAAAATGCTACTATTTATTGTAAATGTTGATAATGAATAGATTAAATTTTAAATATTGACTTTTTTTACAAAAATTTCGTATTTCTGAGAGAGGAGCCTTAAATTTTATTGAGGCTATGCACTCCACATCTGATAGTCATGATACCAGTTGTTCTGTTGACCGAGTCAATCTTTCTTTATGACTCTAATAAATTTAATCGAGATAGTCTTGAATTTCTCTTGAAGACTAGATAAACTACTTGAATACAGTATTTAAGCTCCCTCTATGGCAATAAACCGTTATTACCAATAATGACAACTCAATTATGCGAAAGATTGAAAAATCGACTTGTTTAGTGCTTGAAGTTTCAAAGCGAAGTGCATAGGTCGATTAAGAAATTATTTTACGGTAAAGAAAAGCTCCGCAACTCAAAAGGTCCGTTCTAATTAGGTACATTTACTCTATAGAAGGCTGGTCTTTAGCTTTGAACATCGTGCAAAAGTTCAACTTTTAGGGGAAGAATGAGTTTCAACCTTTTCTATGCTTGAATGTTTAATTAAGAATTCCAGTCCGTCATCCATTGATTATTCTTCACAATAGTGATCTTGTAAAAAGAAGAGAATTGATGCCGACAAGAACCTAGAACGTAATTAATAGAAATATGGTCACAAGCTTTTGCACCAGATTCTTCGAAATCAAAATCACTACAATTACTCTACCCAGGTCCAAGAAAACGGCACCGTTAACGGCCCGTTAACTGGTCGTTAACGGTAAGTTAACGTGCCGTAAACGGACCGTTTTTAGTTCCTAAACGGACCGTTTTCAGAACCTA
>CAJNOQ010007201.1:0-12594 GCA_905250885.1 Didymodactylos carnosus
AATCTCATGCTGACTCAAGGAAATTTTCAGGAAAGGCTTAAAAGGTGCCATATGTTGTTGACCACGCCGAAAAAGTGATCCAGCAGAACACTGATGCTCTGAGGTTTTTCAGAAGGTTTCTGGAAAATTAACAGATTATTTTTAGCCGAGTAATTGTAAAGACGAGAATATACTACTCTTTCCAAGGGTTTTGAAAATATATGCAGCAAAGTAACAGGTCTATAATTATTCGGCTGCCAACGTTCACCATCTTTGAAAAGCGGAGTAATACATCCTATTTTAAATGAAGACGGAAACTCTCCTTGACTAATTGATTGATTACAAATATCTGCTAACGCCTCATTTATCACGTCACTAGATTGTTTAACCATTCTACCAGTAACTTCTGAGCTACAAGCCTTGTTTGCATTTAATTTTCGTAATGTTCTTTCTACTTCGTCTGGACAATTTTTTTCTGTAATATCAAATTTAGTAGAAGAAAGAGGAATGGTATCAGAAGGAATAAATCTGCACGCGTCTTTATCACTCATAGTACAGATAGATGCAAAGTGTTCATTCAGGATTTCAGCTTTAGCAAAGTCATCGTAAATTCATGCTCCCGCAGTATTTTTCATCACAGGTATTTCACTTTGTTTGGTTCTACAGAGCGCGTGATTAAGTAGTTTATACCAGGAAGAAGAAGAATTTGCTTGTTGTTGATTAATACGATTATGAAATTTTTTCATAGCAATATCACAACTTTCTTCAAAAAGACGTGCAGATGTCTCGTATTTAATTTTTTTGGTGGTGGTCTGTTTCTTTTTATATTGAGCAAAATATCTATTCCACTTTCTGCGCATATTACGTAATTCATCTGTGAACCAAGGTTTGTCACACACGAATATATTTATTTGGAATAGCTACATTCGCCGCTTTAATCATAGCAGTGAAAAGTAACTCAAGTTTTTCATTTATAGAGATTGAAGACTTAAATGAATAAGAATTAAGATTTTGAAAAGCTGAGTATCTGTAATAATTCCAATCAGTGCATTTGTAATTAAAGATTTTCCTTTTGTACGAAGTTTGTTTAACAGAGGTTATCTGAAGAACAATGCTTAAAACTGAATGATCACAGGAAAGAATTACCGGAGGTAGAACAGAAAACGCTTTTATTAATGAGACATTATTAGCAGCAAACAAAATCTAAGCATGTATCTGAAGCAGGCCTTGTTACATCATTAATCATTTATGTAATACCTAGGCTAGTAAA
Source organism: Didymodactylos carnosus (assembly GCA_905250885.1). Taxonomy (NCBI): domain Eukaryota; kingdom Metazoa; phylum Rotifera; class Eurotatoria; order Philodinida; family Philodinidae; genus Didymodactylos; species Didymodactylos carnosus. Next base: position 1,250 of record CAJNOQ010007201.1, read on the forward strand.
CAGATCCAAAATGTCTTCCCCTTCACGTGTACTAGGCTTAGTAGGGCACCATTTATGACAGTGCGCGTTTAAATCACCCGTCTGATCTTAGAAGAAATCGTACATCGCTGAAGTCACATTTATTTTAGAGTGAAGAAAACTGCTGAACTATATACGGAGGTTTATAAATATGTCTCAATTTTAATCCGATTATTGAACTACCTCATTCCGATTTCGTTCAATCTTCAGCGTATGCGGAACAAAACGTTTCAGCTTAAATTATGCGATCACTATGGATGTTTCTTTAGTACTATGGCTTCGTTACTGGATACCTGCTATTATCAATGTTCCTCCCATCGTATCGATAATTATTTGACTCATTGTAGTTCTTTTATTTCAAATGAAAGGAGGAATACATGTGATGCACACAAGGAGAACTTTCTGCAATGTCTAATTATGTATATTTAAAACTATTTTATAACCATTATTTTATTTTCTTCTTCTCTAGTTAAAAGAGATACTCCACGCAGTTTTCCCACCATAATTTCACATTTGAAGATGATATTCGGCTCCAATAAAGAAAATAATGTCATTCTCATGAATATACTTGATTCAACATCTTTTCCAATATTATTGTGAACGTGTTTGAACGATGAACAATGAAACATGTTACGTTATTGATGATTTAGGATATCACTTAATACCCATGTATAATGGCTTATTCATTGTTGGATGCTATATTGTACCACCAGGCATACTACTCAATGTTCTGTTTCTTATCGCTTTTGGATTCAATAAGCAAATATTTTCAATTCGTAATCACTGTGTACTATTATGTTGTTGTGTCGATACTCTAATTACATTTGTTCAAGGACCAATTCATTTATACTTTTATTTTAATAATGGATGTAAACCTATTCAGTCAACCTTTTTATGTGAGCTGGCAGTTTGCTGGGATTCTATTCCAACACAGATCAGTGATTTCTTAACAGCACAATTATCAGCTGAACGAGTTCTGCTAGTAGTAAAACCATTTCTGTTTCGTCGAACTCGTTCACGTGCTGTTTATCTCCATTATATTGGCACCGTGTTTTGTATTCTATTTCCTATTCTCTATTATCCATTTCTTATGCGTTTTGGCGGTGCAACAACAGGCACCAGCAATAATCCAGAAACACCTATCTGCGACTTATATTACACATTCAATCCATTAAATATAATAGATTTACTAATTAGATTTGTTCCATATTTTATTGTTTTATTCAGTTACGTTTGCGTTATTCTTTTGTTTGTTTTGAAAAGACAACACTCAACTCGATCACGTCGCTTGTTATGGCAATTAAATTTATTTCTCATTTGGTTTTTGTTTACATGGTCACCGTGGGTTATGTATGATTTTATTCAAATAATTCTGAATCTTACTTATAGCATTTATATTGATGCATTAACAACATTTATTATCTATCTGAATTATACATTTTGTTCCACAATATATTTATTTACATTTAAAGAATTACGAATATTTTCAATTAAACATGTTTTTATTTGTCAACGCTTATTGGCAAATTATCGCGTTCGATCAGTTGTGCCTGTTTCATTAAGAATCACGAATAGAGATGGTATTACTTATCCACAAACGACAGCGCGATAAGTAGTTCCATTTTCTGCACACACAAATATAAATACGTTGACCATTCTAGCGCACTACTGTTACATTCACTTCGAGTAAATTTTTAATAAAGTTTCACAGAGGAGAAATGAAAATGGAATAAGTTTTGATAGAAACAGTTTGAGAAGATGAATCTTATCGTTCAAATCGTTCTTGCGTTTTCTTGCCATAATGTTGAACTATTTTCGATCGATTTTAAGTTACTAATAAGCTCTGAGACTTCTAGTCAAGAAATTTTCTATCTTGGATGACGTTTTCTGTTCCGCTCCATGTGCTTCTCAATTATGACTCGACATATAACTGGCATTTGATCTCAAAATAAAGGTGAGAGTAGTTGATGTTTTATGGTTCGCGTATGAATGTTGCCAATAAGGTAACGTTTGCCATACGTGAAGAAAACATTCATGCTTGAAGTTTCAGAGAATGTACATCCGTAGATACTATCGCTAGATCGGTTCGTTATTAGAGCCAGTCTAATATTCTGTGAATGAGGCGGAATGGCTGAGCTCCTCTGTGCATCAGACAGAACCAAACCAATTGCCACATCCTGAGAGTCACTAACAGCAAAGCGATCTTACAACGATCACATATCTGATGCACACTTCTTCAGAAAGGCCCATTTTCTATACCCAAGATAGCTAAAAGAAGACTGTTCAACTTTGTGTTAATAAGCGTGGCAAGGATTTAAGTCTCTTTACTCTCTCGTTCACTGAAACTGCTGTACACTTCTCCTGTGAATTAATTACTTTTTTTTATGTACTCGTACGTTGAAAAAGTCAAAAAATGCAGATATAAACTGCAAAAAGTTCAAGTATAGAAATCCCTTGCACTAGATGTAAAGAAAATAAGAAGTGTCGTGTATAACGAGCACTTTTGGCAACAAAAAACAACATTTTTTTTTCTTTTATGTTTCTGACTATAAGAAACGTAAAAATTTTTATAGAAATCTTACACATTTCTTTCGTAAGAATCTTATAAGCACAGTATGCATTTCTATCGACTGTAGCATAAGATTCTTATCTGATTGTTAGTCAGTGGACTGACTAACACAGCATATGACTTTCTTAGCCAGCAGATGAAGGCGATTACTAGATTTGAGCTATCGCGCGACGAGCTGAGGTTTTCAGTAATTATATATTTCAACGAGACTTTAATGTGTTTTTTGTATTATCTTTGAGAAAACGATTTGAGACGTTTTCTTGAAACACGACGCGTGGAGCCTGTTTGGACGCCGTTATGGCGACCAATCATAAAAAAATGCCACTCACAAAAGTTAAGAAAACAGGGTTGTTTTACCGCCCATTTTCTTCGGAAACATGATGCAAACAAGCTATCTTGTTCACTGAGCGTTCAATTAGAGAGTGAGCTGATATAAAATACAGAGTGATTTTATTTCTTTCTGTTTCTCATGCAGAAAAACCCCCGGCTAATCTTATAATTTAAGTGAAACAACGTTCTCTTTCCTGGCACGTTCTTCGCTCCCCGACTGTAACTGTACATTGCCGTATACGAAAAGATAGAAATGCACTGCATGCTAGATGCCTAAGATAAGAATGTACTAACAAAAATAGTCAAAATTTTCGGAAAAAAATTTTCTCCGCTTTCGGTGGCGACAAAAGTTTAACGGCATGGCGGCGGAAGTCAGAATAGTTTTTCTCCCCTGTCAGCGGCGGCGGCGAAAGTCGCAATAATTTTTTTCCGACTTCAACGGCGGCGGCGAATCGGCGAACCGGCTCGGCGGCGCACATTTCTGCACGTGACAACACTTTTTTATACTTGTAACGGCAGCCGTTTTTGACGAGAAAATTTCACGGCTAACCAGAAACAACCAAACTATTGACTTTTCGTTGACTAAGCGTATTTGTCATTTTGGCAAGCATGTAACAAAGAAAACAAATAACTCATCAATCTCTAAAAGGTTAGACTACATCTGTGAAAAATATGAACGTCTTTATACAAAAAGAAAAGGTTTTAAATACAATTCTTTACACACAGACCAAAAGCAAGAAAACGACACATGGATAGAAGGACACATACAACAACGAAGATCAAATACGCTTTTTCCTCTGGACTGAAAACAAACCTCGGACTTTTATTAAATTCGACCGTGTCTTTTATTTTTTAAAAAATAGGTATTTTAGTAGACTCAGTAGTCTCAGATTCAAAAACTCTACATATTCTCAATCTACACAGAGTCCTCTGTAAAACTGGAAAAAATTTATCAGTTTTAGACCTGTAAAATCGTAGAAAATAATTCGACTTCCAGACTAGGTCTATTTCGAAAGAGCTTCTCATCTTGGAATCAGTTTACCCCTCCATCCGGCGTCCAATCCGACTCTAAATTGTATGAAAATACTAGGTGCTATTTCCTCTGTCAATTATGAATGCACAAAACTGCACATATTTATCAAAGCCGAGTTACAGGTTTCAAAAAAACCTCGGTTTTGAGGTATTTTTCATTTTTCACAGCCAAAAAATACTTTTATTGAAAATTAATGTGATATTGAGAATCAGCATGAAAAATTGCATCACATGGTGTATACTGTCCATTTTACAAATAAATTATTTTTTGACAAAAATTCAAGGGAAGGAGTTTGTTATCGAAAAACAGTTTTTCCGAATTCGAGTTTTTTTGTCTGTATTAATATCTGACGCATATCAACACCATATTATGCGAAAATAAACATTTTTCAACTCAGGCAAACGATATATCGGCCTGCTCTATTGAAAAATGCCCACTGTGCCCTTGCCGGCCAATAGAGAAGCCTGCTACGTACAAAAAAGTTCTGTGTACAGCTTAACACTAAAAGGAAAACGATTAATATCTATAGATTGTGAGGGCTGTAATTTTCCCATTTCGACCGAGGAACACGTTGTTAACAAGAACAATTTAGGAGCTTATTTTCCCACCCCAGATGAGAAGTGTAGTTTTCGCATTCCAACCGAAAACAGGATTCTTCGACCCATTAGCTTACAAGCTCATGCTTAAAAAGTTAAATGTTGTTGTGTTACTCACACTTACTACCCATCCCACCCCACCTGCTCTGAATAAAGGAGAGAATCCCGGAATTCTTATATCCTTGATTTATCGAAAGAATTGAAGGATTCCAGGATTGCAGAAAGCTGTTTCTCGGCCGGAATGGAAAAAGTACAGCTATGTAGATTGGAGTTCTGTATGGAAATTCAACTGAATAATAGTGTTCAGTTCAAACACATACTGATAACGATACTCAGCAACTCGAGAGACTAATATTTATCAAAATGCGTCGAATCTAGCAATATCGAAGAACATCGAATGATGGATGAAACAGACGAAAAGCTGACACAGCCATGTGCTTAGTTTACTTTTCGCTTTCTGTAGACTGCTTGTTAATATAGTTTTTTATCCTCTTCGATTGAAAAAGTCGACTAAATTCTATACTCAACAGAGTTTGACTTTCACTGTTAACAACAACTAAACTGGCCAGTTCTTTTTCTTTTTTCGTTTATAAGACATCGAACAAAGATGCGAATTGTAAGAAAATATATTTAAAATTCTTCTTCAGCTGACCAGAAAAAGACGTCTCTATTTTTCACTTTCCGTTCTATATATACCTTGCACCACTAGTCGCGCGTTCTTGTGGGTATTCTTGCAAGATTCTTCTCTATTGTCATTTCAGACAAGAATCCTCAATTGCGTTTTGATAGTACAGAACAGATTCTTCTTTTAAGTTTTCGTTGATTTTCCATCTCTTTTCGTTAAACATTCTTGTCTGAAGCGGCAAGATTCGTTGACGACAAAATTACCAATTTCTTTCGCCGATGCCCCCGCTATACATGAGTGATTCTTTTTCTTTGCAAGATTCTTTTAAGAATTACAAGACAAGATTATGGCAGGAAAAAATGAGACAAGAATCTTGCAAGCAATCACTTTCTTGTGAATACAGAGAAAAATCCGTCTGACGATTCTGGTATGTACTCACAAGAAACAGAGTTCCTGCAAGGTTCTTGATATAACAACAGCAAATGTAAAATATTGTACAAGCTTCTTGTCTGAAATGCCAAGAAACAAGAATCTTGCAAATATAGCCACACGAACGTTGACTAGTGACATTGAGAAACTCTATCTTTTAGTCAGTTTTCTCAGTGTGCAAGATCTATATACGACGGAAAGATGCAAATAGAACATCTATTCCTCACATTCTCTTTTTCATCTAGTCAGCTGAGAAAGACTGTAATATGTAAGAAATTGTAAATACATTTCCCATATGTGTTCGATATGTAAAATATAAATTGGCGTCCATTTTGTTCTAATAGAATAGTATAGTGCATAAGAATAAGAACAACAACAATAAGAATAGTCTTTCTCTCCATTGTAATGCAAATTTCAGCTGATCATACTGAAAGAAAATTACGTAAAAGAAAAAAAATTCTCTCTCCACCAAATGTATAAAAGCAGACAGACTAACCGTGATTTGGTTCATCAGTCGTACATAAGTATTAAAAAGTTTCTGTTATTGATTTCTACATTTATATTAACAAAATGTAAGTAAACGCTAGCGGACCTTCTGCGGTCTCTAACAGAGCCACCATTTTTGTTTTTAGAATGAATAATTCTTATCGTCTCTATTTATTATGTTCATTTCTTATTATAATTGGTTTATGCATCGGAAAACATGATTGTTCTTTTATAGATCATAGTGAGTATAGATACAGTTATGATCAAGGTCAAGATTAATTTCTACATCCAAAATTTAGAACAGCTTTTAATGTCCAATAGGTAGAAACTGGCTGTTATGCACTTTTAACTGAGTGATTGTTTTAATGGGTACCTTTAAATAATGACAAGAAAAATTTATTAATAATATTAAAAATGATTAACAGTAGCTTAAAATCGTGAGAAATAGTGAAGCTTCTTTTTCTCATTGATTTATCCGTTGGAATTAATAAAATTTCTAGATTCTCTTTTACAATTTAGGTGCTCGTTGTTATGGTAAATCATTGGATGGTAATCGGGGTGAGGGACGTGCAAGTTTTGATCGTTTTTGGTATGATAGATTTGACCATGAGTGTAAATTATTCATCTATGGTGGTATTGGTTTAGTATATGAAAGAGATAATATATTTAGTACAAGAGATGAATGTTACCAAACATGTAAAGAATAAAGTTTTCTTATCTCTAATTTACGTACAAATTTGTGACAACTGTATTTATTTTAGGTAAACTGGTAATCGGTGGTAAAGAACACGGTAGGTTTGTGTTAATATTTTCAGAAAGAATTTCACATAGGCATAGAAGGGTCTATTGTCGAGAATAAAGTGCATTTTGCTGTTTTTCAAATAGTGGTTGTGTATCGATTAAAGATATGTGTTTCGGCCGTAGACGCATAGGCATCCATTATTTTGATGCAATTGAATAAATGAAAAATAATATCAATAATCGAAGAACTGAAAAACTGTTTTTATTTTATCCATCGCCCAGAAGCGTTTTTTATCAATTTGCACTATCCGTCAGTGGAGATGAATTGATCCGCTTGCGGCAGCATAGGGATCACTTTTTACAATTGTTCAAGGGAAAATTTCTGTCAATCAGTCAAAAGATGGAGCCGATTTTTTCTTGTTATAACTTAGATTGCTGCTGCATTTGATTTATTAAAAGCGTATGTTATAAGGTTGGAATGTTTCATTTTTTCTATGTAATTAAGGAGAATACACGAAATTTCCATTATCGGATTATGAATTACAAAAATATATTGGACGATATATTAATTACGTTCGAAATGAATTAGAACGCTCTGGTATGCAAGTGTCTTTTTTCCAATATACAATTGTTTTCTGATTTTCTTTTTTTCTCTAGGTTACCTGGTTCATGTTGTTCGTACAGGTCGTTTTGCTACCGCTGAAATACCAGTTTCAATTACAGGCCAATCTGCACGACTACATGCAATTGTTATTTACTATGGTAGGGACAACCGAGTTACAAAGATTGTACAACGTGAATATTAAATTAAAATTTCAAAATTAGTTCTTTTATAAACTGTGTCCGACAGAAGACCAATACATGGGAAAGTGTCGCACTTCTGTTGTCAATTCTTTTAATAAATGTAGTTACAAATTAGTTTGAAATTTATCGTAATTAGTTGTGTTTGAAAAATAAATATTTACTTTACTATGTGTTTTGAAAAGTAGCGAGCGTAGATGTATATTGAATAGTGTGCACAGTAATAGAAAAAATTACATTATTCGGAAAACAACACATGTATGTGAGATCTAGAGATGGGCAAGTCCAGTACTTTTCCACTCCTAGCCCAGACCCCCTCCAGCAGAGGCTAAGTCCGAATCAGTCCCAATCCGCTATGTAGTTAAACTGCTCTAGTCCTAGTCCGCTAAACTTTAAGTCCGATGTCGGCCACAGCATACATTGTTCTCCACTTCCATTCTTTTTATCAGAGAGTAACTGTTTGTTTACGTGGCTATAGTAACAAAAAAAGACAAGAACAAAATGTTAAAAAAACAGAAAGCGAGGATTTTTTGTTTTCTTCCTTTATGAGAAAATGAAAATAAAAGCATAATTCATAACAGAAAAATTGTATTTGAGTAAAGTAAGGCAGGCGAGGGTCTTTGGCGTCATTCTTGCCCGATGTGGTCGAATAAGAAAACCGGATTAAGACAACACCCTTTCAACCGTAGCTGAAGTCCTCGGCACACATAGTATACTTGTTGCTACACTGCTCAACATCGGGTACGGAAAACTAAACTAACTTTAACAACTTCTAAAGTTCAAAATTTCCAAATTTCTAAAGCTCCAAAGTTCTAGAATTCTAAATGTCCAACTTTCCAACTTTCTAAATGACTCAAGTTCTAAATGTCTAAATTTCTAAATTTCTACATGTTTAAGTTCTGAAGTTCTACATGTCTAAATTTCTAGATCTCTAACGCTCTAAATGTCTACCTTTCTAAATATCTAACTTTCTAAATGTCCAAATTTCTAAAGTTCTAAATGTCCAACTTTCAAGATCCCTAAAGCTCTAAATGCCTACCTTTCTAAATTTATAACTTTCTAACTTTCTAAACCTCTAAAGTTCTAAATGTCCAACTTTCCAAATGTCTAAATCTCTCAGGTTCTAAATTTCTAGCTTTCTAACTTTCTTAAGTTCTTAACTTCTAAATGTCTTCTCAAGTTCCAAATCTCTAAAGTTCCAAACTGCTAAACGTCTAACTTTCTAGATGTCCAAACTTCTGAAGCGCGAAAGTTCTACATTTCTAGCTTTCTAAATTTCCAAATTTCTCAAGTTCTCCAGTTTGAAATGTCTAGCTTTCTAACCTTCTAAATTTCTAAATTTCTAGCGTTCTAAATGTCTAGCGTTCTAAATTTGAAAAGCTCTGAATGTCTAAATGTCTAAATGTCCAAAGTTCTAAATTTCTAGCGTTCCAACTTTCTAAAGTTCTGAAATTCTAAAGTTGTAAATGTCTAGGGTTCTAAATTTGAAAAGCTCTGAATATCTAAATGTCCAAAGTTCTAAATTTCTAAAGTTCTAAATGCCTAACTTTCTAAATGTCTAAATATCTCAGGTTCCAAATTTCTGGCTTTCTAACTTTCTAAAGTTCTTAAGTTCCAAATGTCTAACGTTCTAAAGTTCCAAAGTGCTAAATGTCTAACTTTGTAGATGTCTAACGTTCTAAACCTCTAAAGTTCTAAATGTCCAAAGTTCTAACTTTCTAACTTTCAAAATTTCTAAATTACTAAAAGTTCTAAACTTCTAAATGCCTAGCTTTCTTATTTTCTAACCTTCTAAATGTGTACAGTTCTAAATTTCTAAATTTCTAAATGTCTGAATGTCTCAGGTTCTAAATTTCTAGCTTTCTAACTTTCTAAAGTGCTGAAGTTCTAAAGTTCCAAAGTGCTAATTGTTTAACTTTCTAGATGTCCAAACTTCTAAAGCGCGAAAGTTCTAAATTTCTAGCTTTCTAACTTTCCAAATTTCTCAAGTTCTCAAGTTCGAAATGTCTAGCTTTCTAACCTTCTAATTTTCTAAATTTCTAAAGTTCTAAATTTTTAGCGTTTCAACTTTCTAAAGTTCTAAATGTCTAACTTTCTGGATGTCTGAAGTTTTAAACCTCTAAAGTTCTAAATGTCTAATGTTCGAAATGTCTAACTTTTTAAATGTCTAAAGTTCTATAGTTCCAAAGTTCTAAATGTATAACTTTCTAAATGTCTAAGTGTCTCAGGTTCTAAATTTCTGGCTTTTTAACTTTCAAAAGTTCTAAAGTTCTCAAGTTCTAAACGTCTACAGTTCTAAATTTCTAAAGTTCTAAATGTATAACTTTCTATATGTCTAAAGTTCTAAACCTCTAACGTTCTGAATGTCCAAAGTTCTAAATTTCTAAAGTTGCACATTTCTAAATGCCTAACTTTCTAAATGTCTAAATGTCTCAAGTTCTAAATGTCTAACTTTCTAAATTAAGAAACTTCTAATGATCTAAATGTCCAAACTTCTAACGCGCGAAAGTTCTAAATTTCTAACTTTCTAGATGTCAAAAGTTCTAAAGTTCTAAATGTCTAACCTTCTAAATGTCTAAAGTTCTAAATGTTTAAGTACCTAAATTTCTAACTTTCAAAATTTCGAAATTACTAGCTGTCTAACTTTCTAAATTTCTAAAGTTTTAAATGTATAAGTTTCTAGATGTCTAAAGTTCTAAACGTCTAACTTTCTAACCATCTAAATTTCCAAATTTCTAAAGTTCTAAATGTCTAGCTTTCTTACTTTCTAACCTTCTAAAGGTCTACAGTTCTAGATTTCTATAGTTGCAAATTTCTAAATGTCTGACTTTCTGAATTTCTAAATTTCTAAAGTTGCAAATTTGTGAATGTCTGAATGTCTATGGTTCTGAAGTTCTCAAGTTCTAAATGGTGAACTTTCTAAATGTCTTAAGTTCTAAAGTTCTAAAGTTCTAAATTTCTGTCCTTCTAACTTTCTAAATTTGTAAATTTTTAACTTTCTTGACGACATTATTCGCACCATATTTCAATGTATTCTTTAAAATGAACAAGATCAATTAAAATATTGATCGTAAATCAGTGAACAATAGCAATACTATGACTAAACAAACGTCTTTTGCTTTCTGGGGAATCAGTTTTAAGTAATTGTCTAACACTTGTTGAAATGCCTTTCTGACGTCTAATACGTTCTTCCAAGTGCATTCCATCTCGTGTAACAGCTTTGCACGCAGAAAAGTAATTAAATTTATTCAATCTAGTGATTTGTGATTTATTTGTTTTTAATCTGAACTCTATACAAATGAAACTTTGAGAGGACTAAATTAATATTTCTATACGTTGTTTTTTAATTTGTGTATTTTGTACGCCCTCTGGACGAGAAAAATAAAAATATATACATGACCAGAAGCCCGTTGATAAGTGTAGGTTAACAACATTTCAGTTTATTTCTCTCAAAGTTTTATTTGTATAATATTTATATTAAAACCAAATAAATTTTTATTGAATAAATTTAATTACTTTTATGTCTGCATAGCTGTTTTCAATAAACTCAAGTAATTCAAAGTGTAAATAGACCAACGATCGATGGTATGTTAAGTCCTTTTTGTGGTTTAATGATCCTACACGGCTTTCAATCTTCTGCTCCAGGATCCAATCGCAGAAGAGTCCAACGCACAAAATCGTTGGTTAGCTATGCAAAAAAACAGTGTTTGGGGCTCT
>CAJNOQ010007202.1:0-12592 GCA_905250885.1 Didymodactylos carnosus
ACAAGCTTCACAGATAGAAATGTACAGTTCAATAACTTCTTCGGTTATATTTCCATATTTGAGTTTGATTTCTTGAAGTGTTCTTATTCTTCCGCCGTGTTCAATTCGCTTATGTACCTGGTCGATGACTTGGAACGGTTCATCCGTTTTCACCATAAATGAGATTGTATCGGTAAGGGTTTTTCTTTTTTTTGATTAATCTCTCATCATTGACCACAATATAAAGTTCATATCGCTTCAATAATCACTATTCTTTTTTTCTGTATGGCGGGAAACACCGGCAGTTTGTTAATTCGCTTTGGACGCTATTCTGTGCAGAGTGTCTTTAAAAATATACTCATTGTCAGATTAGCCTAATAAAACTGCATAAAATTATTTTCATTTCGTTTTGAAACTAAATCAGAAATATGAGTCTTTCGAATTATCTTTGTCATTTATCGTAAAGCTCAACAACCGATTAAAAATGAAAAACTTTGACAAGGGGTTACTAGGCTAGAAATTATTGTTTGTCATATTTTCTTGCCAGGACGTACTTGATGGATGAACCCTGTATATTCAAAACTACATCATTAGTGCAAAATGTGGTGAAAGAGCCAGAAATGACCATATTTAAGAGATTTGTCTTTTTTCTGGAGAAAAAAAAGTCTACAATATAGTATTTAAGAATTTTGTACATTCGCTAGCGAACTTCAAAACCCTATTCTGTACTTTCTCTGTACTTATTAGGGAATCTATAGAATCACTGGCGAATCTGTAGAATCGCTAGCTATTCTATAGATTCGCAGAATTTTCAGCGATTCTATAGATTCGCAGAATTTTCAGCGATTCTATAGATTCACTAGCAATTCTACAGATTCGCTAATTCTGTACTTTCTCCACAACATATATATACGATAAATGACTAGATGCAAAATCAACGCTTTGAACATTAGAAGTATCGTCGTGGGGATGAGGGATCTCGTAGCCTTCGTGGATGCACGATGTTAGAAAGTTTTTGATTCCATCTGATAACTGTTATTTTAACATCGGTTGTATAGAAAACGAGTGCACATGCCACACATGATATTGATAAGGCAATACCTAAAAAGCCGATTCGATATTGCAACGTTTTATACTCATGTCGAATGGCAGTTAAGATGAATATCATGTAGGGAAAGCCAAGTACTAATAAAATAAAACATGGGACAAATATTTTTTTCATCATGATTAACTCTCGTTTTGCTCGACGTTGTTCTTGTGCAATAATGTGTTGATTACGATTATCTGAATATATTAGTTTCATTCTTGTCATGTGACCTCGGTAGTTATACATGAGTGCCAGATAAATCATTGAGAGAATGCATAACGGCAACAGATAAATGACGCATGCTAGGTACATCATGATGCCTGTATTACTTAACGGAACTTGACATAAATAACTGTTCGGATCATACACAATTTGACCGTTCACGAGAAGGTGCACTGGAAAACAGCATGATATAAGCCACTGAATTAAAATTAACAGAAAATTAGTTTTGAACGTTTGCAAATAACGTTTCGTGTGATAAATAACAGTAAATAGTCGATTTAACGCCTGAGTGCAGAATGAATGATAAAGTAAGGCTGTTCCAATGAATGAAATATAACCACGAAATTCGCACAAATTGTCTTTAGGTTCGCCGTATAGATCATGTTTTAGCACATACACAGTTGTTGCAAGAAGGTATAAACCGTTGAATAATACCGCTATATTCGAATTAGCCGCTAACATATTCGGAACAGAATAGAGTTTCGAGTAAATGAGTATAAAGAGAAATAGAATGCATGATATAACAGCTATAATACTAGAAGTGATCATCAACAGATCGATCGTCACATGCCAAGACATGATCGGTAGTTGTGTGCTATTCAACTCAGTAAAATTACCGTTCATTATTGTATGGTTTTAAAACGCAGATCTTCCACTAGTTTCATGAGACAGTAAATTTCTGACAGAAAGACAGACATCACTTATTTCCATAATTATGTAAGTTAATGAGTGGGATGGAACTTCATGCATTATGCATGTTCCTGAAAAAAAACAGATATATCTCTAACGATTCTTTCAATTGATGTTCAATTCATTCTATCATAGCTGTAATTCTTTTGCATGAGAACATCTTTTCATTTTCTACTGTAAAAATAAGCTGATAAAAAAACTGAAATATGTTACTGCCAGTTGACAATAGAGTACAGAATCACTTAACATTAATAACTTTCTTATTCAATTGTGAAACACCCATGTTACTTGTTAGACACAATTAATATGAATCGGCTTCGTTGAAAAAGCTTTTGAACTGAAAGCCATGGTAGTACAAAAGAAAATCTTTTAATTATCACACATTCAACTGAGCAATGTCTGATAGAAACGGAAACATCTTTCTCACAAATGATTAAATTACTATCCATTTGAAAATATAAGCCTCATGGATCTTTTTTGAATAACTTTTGAAGGGAACGAGATTAATCATCGCTTCATTTTTATCGATCTGAGCATAATGCAACTGGTCGCGATGAATGAATCGATTACACATCACTGTGCTGCATGTTTAAGGTTGTTCGATAGAAGGGATAACTAGCAAAATTATCATTTGAGTTACCCTACAGTACATTTTAGAGACCGAAACTAACCGTCTTTTTCTAGATCAGGTTCGTTCGGGATCACCAAAATTTAAAAATTTTAGCTGGTTCGATCCGTATTTGACAGCCAAAAGAAATTCTTTTTGGTAAATTCAATGTCTCGATTACTCAATAAAATATAACCATTCATGAAAAATGCTTTGGTTTCAGAACAACCAGTAGAAGTATTACTTATCTCCTTCGTCACTCTCAAGGTTTTTTCTCAAATACAGGTGTAAGAAACTGAATCGGTTCAGTTCGCTTAAAATTTCAAAAGTTTGGATTGGGGGTATATATCTCCCCGAAAAAAAATAGTTTCACTCTGTATTTCTCATTTATTGTCACTATAAAAACACATTTATTTAAAACAAACTACATATTCTGAAAGTCCGTGGAGTTCTCTATCACCCTGTATATTGACGTATTTTCTTGCATTCGTTTATTGAAAAATAATTTGAACACAATGAAGACACCCTCATGTCCAGATTCCCATAGACTTGATTTTTTCTTTGTCGTCAAAAATAGTTTTTAAAATTTTTCGTTACTATAGAATGATCTTTTTGAAAAGACAATTATAGATTCTGATAGAGCTTGAAATTCTCTATCACCCTGTCTATTTACTTCCTTTCTTACATTCATTTATTGAAAAATAATTTGAGTACAATGAAAACTTTCTCAATCGACAAGCACTAAAAATCTACATTTTTTTCGCCGTTTTTTTACTTATTACCCTCAAAGAAATAAATTATATAAAAGAAATTATTCCATTGTTAGTGTATGAAATTCTCTATCATTCTACGTATAATTATGTTGCCCTGAACTCGTTTTCTAAGATATTATTCGGATATCATGTAGATATTTTTTGATAAAATTCTTTTAAAAAGTCACTTTTTATTGTTTTGTTATTTTTTTATTTTCAAATTCAATATCAACAAGCACGATAACAAATTTTTATACAAAAAAAGAAACAATGTCCTAATGATTATTCAAAGTTCTACTCATCCCAAACTTTCCCAGCCTTGAGTCGCTATTACTTGATAACAAACATCTCGAATATGGTCAATATAACCACGTATTACAGATTGTGGAATTTGATTCCAAGCATCAATAACTAATTGTTCAAGACGTTGTTGAGAATTAGGATGACGTCGTTGTATTAACAGTGGAATAATTTCTTTTATATAATTTATTTCTTTGAGGGTAATAAGTAAAAAAACAGCGAAAAAAATGTAGATTTTTAGTGCTTGTCGATTGAGAAAGTTTTCATTGTACTCAAATTATTTTTCAATAAATGAGAAATACAGAGTGAAACTATTTTTTTTCAGGAGGATATATATATATATATAGGCACTACAAAACAAAAACGGTGATAGAAACAACAACAAGATCTTGATACAGAATTTTCTAGATACATCAGACTTGGAACCGTAGTAAATCTTGATCAACTTTTTTCAAAGACATCAAGTACAGAAGTATCAATAAACCTTGATCAAGAATTTTCAAGAAAAAGAATCTTTAAAGAACTTGTGCAGATTTTCTCTTTCTGCAAGACATAAGATATATGAGCTAATCGTAACTTTTTTGTACGGTTATTAAAAAAAACGAAAGTGTTCCTAAAAAAATTCCGAGTCGTACATTTTGTAGCCCACACTTCACTGAGGCTCCACGAAAACTTTCCCAACTACCAGACGGGAACTGGCTGAGATATTTCAGTAACAGGGTCGGTTTCTAGCGCTCGACAGGATTTCAACGGAATCTATGCAAAATAGTCGCCAAAAACAAACTTATGACATACCATTCGACTCGTCTTGAGACAAGCAATCTGGTGAGTCTACTAACAGTTGACATAAGGGAAAAAACCTACAAAAAACGCGAAAAAGTTTTTCCATAAAGTTTTCTTTCCAGAACCTAGGAGCACTACAAATCGCTCGCCCATGACCAGACGAGTCTATTGATGTATGGTAAGCGCAGGCCCGAGCAAAGAATTCTGAGAAAATCGAGCAAAAATTGTCGCTCTACATTTCGCAGAATATCGTAAAATTCTAACATAAGCAATTATCAGACAGCCTCAAAATTTTTGGTGCTAATGCAACTTTTTATGCTCTATTTGCGCTATTAGCTTCAGAAAGTTTTGATGTGCCCGCTAGGAGTTATTCGCCATTCGATTTGCAGAATGTCGCTCTACACATTGAGTGAAAACTGATTTTTTTTAAAAGTCTGAACATTTTTCAAAAACCTAGAATGCAAAACCGTATATTAGAGTTACACCATTTTGTTACTCGCCCCGAGCTCTTTCATTCTAGACCACTCTCGATTTTTCAGCTTCCTGCTGTGCTGAGCTGGAAAGCGCTTTGTGTCGCCCTACACAAAATGACACTTTTGAGTGCAAATGTATTTTCGACCTAGAATGATTAAAAAAAGTAAAGGACGGGAAAATATGAGTAACCTAGATCGATACAGAAATAAAAGTTCTACAAACTGGCCTATTTACTTTTTTTTCCTTTCTGCCCTATCTTTGGAAACTCTATTTGTATAATGGCGAATAATCCGAAAAATGGGATTTTTCGACTTTGAATGGATACAACTTTGCGGGAAAAAATATCGTAAAATTACAATTGTACAAAAAAGTTACGATTCGCTCATATACGTCATGCACAATCGGTTACCGCTTACGACAAGTGTATACGAATAAAGAAATAGAACAAACTGACGATGGATCACTCCCAGGCAATGCAATAGATTCTGATATACAAACCACAACAAAAGCAACGTTTCTCCGACGAAAAAGCAACAAGTCTTGCAGATTTAGCTGAAGAATAAAATGATGTCAATCATATTCTAATTAAAACTCAAAACACTAATGTCAAAGTGAAATCACCTTGTTTTCTATCGAAATTTAGGCTTGCTTATCTTAGTTGAAATAAAAGCTGCACTTTTCTATTTTACAACTTTCCATAAAGTACAGTTTGCTGTAAGTGATTTCGTATGCGGACTGGAACAACTTTTTTGTTCCTATTTCATAAGCAGCAGCAAAAAATTTTCGTCTCTTGATCAGTCGTGGTTCACTAACAGATTGAGCGTAAGATTAAAGTAAAAGGGGTATAAGCAATACTTAAAATCAAGAACGTTAACAGATCTCCATGCATATGAAGTGAGTGCGAAAGTATTCGAAAGGGAATGCGACAAAGCATTATCAACTCTCGTCTACTAAAAACTCATGCAAGAAATGATGAAATCTCTTGATATTTTCACTTAGCAAAACAAGACAGTCAAATACTCCTCCCCTACTCGACAGTATGACTGGAAAGACTGCCTCGTCTGCTTTAGATCGGGCACAAATTTTCAATCGATATTTCTCCAAAATATGTACGGCCGACTACACATTCGTTCCTTCTGCTTCTGACCTTGCCTCAGCATCGTCTAGTACCATGCCGAATTTTGTTGTCAATGTATCACAAGTCTATGAAATTCTTCTAAATTTGAATGTTAGCAAAGCCGCATCACCTGGTATTTGTAATCCGATGCTTCGTGAAGCGACACCAGTCATCTCACCAATTGTAACAGATTTGTTTAATGAATCATTGACTAACAAAGTATTTCCTGACTGCTCAAAATGAGGTCAAGTTTTACCTTTCTTTCAGGTTGATGAACCCCAGATAGGCTCTAAATACAGACCAGTTACATTATTACCGGCATTGACAAAGGTGTTTGACAGAGTGGTATGTATGCATGTTTTTGGGTTTCTTCGAGTCAATAACGAAAGAATCAGCCCATTTTTTGCCAAAGGATTTCTCGGTCAATCAGCTTAGTTGATTTCGTTGCTAATAGTATTGATGCACGAGATTCTGTTCTTGCAATGTTTTTAGACTTTAGAAAAGCCTCGGAGAGAGAGCATCCCATGCAGGTTTTGAACTTATTTAACTAACAGAAATATTGTTACGTTTACTTATGGCGTAACCTCCGATCCACTTAAACCCATTGAATGATTTTTTTGAATAAAATAAGATTAATAAACTGCATATTATGTAAAAAATAAAAGAACTGAAAGTTTAAAAAATAAATATCAACAAAAACACACTATAGCTTTTTTGAAAATTTTAAATGATATCTGTAAAATGTAGTATCGAAAAGAATATTCCAAAAAGCTATTGTATGAACTATTTTTCTCGGGTAAAAGAATTTTGATTGATTTTCTTCTCATAAGTTTACTATTTTGAGATTACATAGAGAATTTTTCTAAGTGAAAGAAAATGATTTCTGTTGATTAAAAAACAAGAAATATTAGATTGTAGAATAAATAAACATAACTATAAGTAAAATTCTTTCAATTCAATTAATTATGGTATCAATAATACAGAGTGTATAGATTCCTCAAT
Organism: Didymodactylos carnosus; assembly: GCA_905250885.1. Classification (NCBI taxonomy): domain Eukaryota; kingdom Metazoa; phylum Rotifera; class Eurotatoria; order Philodinida; family Philodinidae; genus Didymodactylos; species Didymodactylos carnosus. Next base: position 7,014 of record CAJNOQ010007202.1, read on the forward strand.
AATTTTGGTTATTTTTAGAAATTAGCCTTCGTCCGACGTCCAAGTCCGATATAATTATCTATCCTAATATATTTGTCTATTTTGACTTTCGTGATGAAAATGAACAAGAAAATGTTAGACTGAAAAAAAATGTCTTTTCTGTCGATTATGTTTTCATATATATAATTGGAATGACTAAGCTAATTTTTTTTGTTGTAGAACAACAGCAGTCATCTTAATTTTTATCAAACATACAACGTATATCAAAAAGTCGACATTTTCACAATTTCTTCTCAGATAATGTACGTTTAGAACGTTGTTCCACTACATTTTATTTATATTTAGAATGGAAAAATTGCCTGATGAAATTTTGTTACAAATATTTCATTATTTACATCCACTTGATGTTCTTTACGGCTTTATTCATCTTAATTCACGTATAAATCAAACAATATCCGAGTATAGATCGAACATTCGTCTTGTCAATATTTTATCCTATAATCAATTTGAATTTTGTTGTCAAAATATATTTTATACATTTAACAATATTCGATCATTAATTCTAGATAATAAACATTTAGAATGTTTAATTCAAATATTTGATTGGCGAGTTCAAATTGATAATGTCTGTCAAAATCTAGAACATTTAATATTAAATAATTCTACTATAGGTCAATTACGAATATTTTCATCTAAAATAAAATTATTACGTAATCTAAATGAATTGATAATCTCTAGTGATAAACGAATTTCCTTTCAGGAGACAAAATACATATATCGTCATATATTTATTAATCATTCGTCCTTAAAAAAAATTTCATTAAAATTTGTCAGTGCCTTTCATATTGATTCAGAATTATCTGTTTGTCCTCTTATTGAAGATTTAACGATAACTTTAATGAATTTTAACGATATATTTATACTATTTGAACAGTTACCATATTTAAAACAATTCAATGTTGATATTCTTTTACCAGTTGCCTATTCTGTTCAATTTACTACACTTCCATTTCGACCAAATATAATTGATTTTCAAATAAAAACAACGATTACATCATTTATAATTATTGAAAGTTTAATTAATTGTATGCCAAATTTAAAACGTTTATCCATCTTCTTAATTAATGTTCAAGATCAAAATTATATAGATGGACATAGATGGGAATATATTTTGAAAAAATTAGTTAAATTAGAACAATTTCAATTTTATATTCGTCTATTGTATAGTGAACAAAATAGTGAACAAATTTTGGCTACATTTTCTACTAAATATTGGTTAAATGAAAAAAGATGGTAAGTTAAAAAAATCTAAAAATAAATCTAATATATAAATAGAGTATATTGTTTCAGGTATGTTGCATTCTATGGTGAATATCCCTGTTATTATTTACATACAATTCCATATTCATATGATACATTAATAATTTCTACGTTAGCTCATAATTGGCACAGTACATTATTATTAACCAGCGAAAATAGTTTTCCCTACTCAAATGTTAAATGTGTTAAGTTTGATTTCAAAATTATCAATGATTATCATTTGAATGTAAATAAATTTTATTCAATATTAGAACAATTTATTAATATTGAAACTTTAATATTAAAATGTTATTCACTATTTACAATATTGAATAATAATAATAATAGTGTTACAAATCAGAAATTAGAAAAATTACAACATATTACTATCCATCGAATATATGAAAATAAAATTAATGTTCCATTTCTTCTTCAATTATTTACAATGACACCAAATTTAAATTCATTGAAAATATATTGTTGTGAACTAATCTATATTCTTGATGATCATTTACAAAATCATCAGTTACGAAGAAAAATGTTATCAATTACATCATTAGTTATCAAAGAATTTTTGGATCCATGTAAAATGTCTACTCTAATGAATGTAAATCGATTAACAATGATGTTTCCGAATGTTAAAATGTTAAAAATTAGTTTAAAATCCGATATTCTCATGGAAGCATTATTCACATTATTTATCCATTGTCAATCATTAATTTATTTACAAATTAAAGTTTTAAATTTCACAAATATAATAATTACCTATTCGGACTTGCTTAAAACATTATGTTGGAAATTAAAGAAAAAATTTCAAATGAATTATGATGAAAAAATATTGAAAATTTGGTTATAGTATTGTGCAAGAATTTTTTTAAGCAATATTTATTTTATTACTTCATAGAGAATTCTTTCAACGTTATTAGTAAAGTAAAAAGTCCAACAATTTTTTCATTTATTAGCAAGAAAGTTAATAATGTATGATTCATGATTTAAGCAATCTATGTCAATTAATGTACATGATGCACACATACATACATGGAATGATTAATCATTTTAATAATGCGATATTTGTTTTTCATTCATAATATCAAATGTTTTTCATACTCAATATTGCTAAATAGAATAAATATGAAAATGAGAGAAAATCATAACAAAAGAGAGACAAGAGAAAAAAAAATGGAAAAAAAAAGTACATACATAATGCACATTGATGAGATACAGAAGAAAAAAAAAGATTGTATCTCAAGAAACAAAACAAAAATCATTATTTTAAAATAAAATAATGTCTGTTTCAGTAGAGAGCAACGTTATTCCACACGCACCCAATCATTTGTACATATAACAAAACAAATGCTATATATTTAATTGGAACAATTTGTTCATTTACCTACAAAAGAAAGAAAAATATTGTTGTCACTTTGTCAAAACCTTTTTTTCATTTCATTTGTGAACGACTGAGGTGACTTTTGCTACAAAATTTTCAACTATTCAGTATTTCTAATTTAAAACTCTCTGGAGGAATGGCAACGAACGCACGATCATGTCTTGAACGCGAGCGAACTAAAGATATTAGAATAAGCGTCCCCAACCAATGACCTTTTAGAACGTATCTTATTACATACTTTAATCTTTTTGTTTATTTCTCTTCTCGATATTCTTCAAATTCAGGCCAACGACAATTTGTTTGAGTTCCTGTAAACACAGAAGGTTAAAATCAAAGATAATCCACATAAGATCACTATTTTTATAAGGATTGTAACCTTACTTTATATGAAATACTTTGAATTAGTGAAGACAGTATTGTTTTACTGTCTTAGTTTCAAAATTGCATATCGTAAAGTAGCGATCCCGAAATCATCGTTTTCCTCTCAAGAGTAAATAAAAGAAACACTTTTCTTACCATAATTTTGATCCCACCATGTGATATCTTGTTGTGAATCATGTGTTTGTAAATTTTGTTGATAATCATCGTACATTTTTCTTAATATTGGATTATTATTAATATCCAATGATTTTCCGTATTCACTATACGTTTCTTTAAAAAAATCAAGACGTTTCTTTTCAAATTGTTGTGTACGCTGAAATACCTCTGCCATTTGTTGTTCATAATGTGGACGTTGATCAATCATATCTTTTAACGTTTGTTCATATTTTGTACGTGCAAAACTAACTTCACGTTTTGCTACATCCACTTTATCGGCTAATTTTCGACGTTGGTCATCATCCGTAGCATTTCGTTCATTAATTTCAGTTTGTTTCAATGTTTTACATGCTTGATAATATGATTGTTTTGATTCTTGAATTTTATCCAGTAATTTTGTCCATGATTTTTGAACAGAATCAAAATCTTTTTCGAATTCTTTTGTTTTTTTGTAGTGAATGAGTGATTTTTCATAGTTGTCTTTGCGCCACTGACGTAGTTTTGGAATAATACTGTCACTTAAGTTCGACGCCATTGTCGAATGAACATCCGCCATCTGTTCACCTGCAAAAATAGGACGAGGGAATAGTTAGAGTCAAACTAAAACAAACAATAACGGGTGTCGCAGAAATAATTGCCCACTTTGCTGTGACCTTTTTCTCACCTTTTAAGTAAAATTTTGTCCAGAAACATGGTTTTAGTGTCAAAAGATAGAGAATTTCATGCTCTACAAGCCCTCTCTATCCGATATCAATATGTTGTTTCACTATTCGAAAAAATAACGTAGAGTAAGGAAAAGTAAAAAGTATGACGACGACCGAAAGAATAGATCGTAGCTTTTTGGACGTCATCCGAAAAGACTAATTTTTCTTTTTCACTAGAGTTTTTTGCAACTTTGATGCCATATGAATAAGCGATGTAGCCAAAAAGACAGTCCTAAACATTTATTTCTATATCCATATATATCTCTCTTTTGGCATCAAAACCATATTTCTGGACAAAATTTTACTTCAGTTCACAGAAAAGTACGCAATTATTTCTGCGACACTCATGAAACTCCAGTACGGTCATTTTTTTGGCGCATAAAAGGCATCAAAGCTGCGTATGGTAGTAGTGAGATTTTAGTCTCTTTATGTGACGAATCAGTAGTTAACCGTTCGATCAATTATTTACGGGCGCGGCCAGCGTTAGCCGATGTATACAACTAAATGAAATAATCTTTCTCACCTGTGGTCACTGTTTGATCCCAAACTTTTTTATTTGTTCCATATTCTTGAGACTTAACTAATTCACCATGCCATTTTTTTGACCAAGTTTTTAATGAATTTACATAGGCCATTTCAATTTGTGATCGTTCATCAAACATTTCACATAGTTGTGAAGCTAAATCATGTCCATTTTCACATCGTTTTAATGCCACGTGGTATTGACCCGGTTCGTAAAATCCTTTACCGTACGAAGAATTTTGTGCGAATGCTTCGGGTGACGATGAAGATGGTGAGGGTAAAATAACCGAGGCTACACTTTTACGACTGAATAAATTCATTGTCTGCTTGTTTGTTCTGTTTTCAGTTATTGAGTTGCTTGTGTTGTATTAATAAATCTAAAAAATAATTAGTTTCCACATAAGTATCACATTCTACTGCAACTGATATAAAAGAGAGATAAACAACTAAAGTATCAAAGAACTAGAAGACGAAAAGAATGTTAGAAGAAGTATAATAAATCGTTAAAAATCTTCGGCAATTCTCGTGGAAAGATCAAAAAAAACTAGAATATATCGTATTTTACACATTCACTGACTCTTTTTTATAATCTGCAAAGTATTGCAGTTATACTGCCGGCGTTGTGAACGAACATAGCTGATGTTTGTTGAAATTTCAACGGGAGAAAAATGGAACGAATAAAGAAAAATTGGAAGAGTTAATGTTTGTTCCCGTTGTATAGGAGTAATTTGTCTTATTCTATCGAATAAGAAGAAAATTATTTAAGCGTACATATTCTCTCGCTTTTTTCGATCTTTCTTCTTTTCTTCAACTGCATGTATCTGCGATGATTTTAGTAGATTCTTTTGACTATCACGTGAAGTTTTGGCGTTTGTCCTTGTTTTTAAAAAAGAACCACATGACAAAGTCGTTGTACAAAAATCAGGGCTAGTGCAATTACTGGAAGGATTCGCAGGACGATCCATTGGTTGAATACTTTTCTTTTTCAGCAAAACAAAAGATAAAATATAATCTTTCGTACTACACGAGAGCAGTCTCAACAAAACGCGAAATTTTTATTATTTTAAAAAAAACGGTGAAAAATGCGTTTATTTTATAGAAAAAACGTGATTTTTTCAAAAACGATTAGAAACGCCGAAAAAACATTGCCG
>CAJNOQ010007203.1:0-12592 GCA_905250885.1 Didymodactylos carnosus
TTTATAATTAATTAAGAATAAATCCGATTGACTTGAACTCACATAGATAAAAGAACTCGAGAAAGTTTCTCCTCGGAACAAAGTTAGTTTAGCTCGTTTTAAATAATTGTTCTCGTGAAGACAGTGTCGTCTGACTAACGTTAGTTTCAATAGAACAGAAAGATTCGGTCAATAGTTGAAGGAGCTTGATTGGCTTCCAGTAGCAATAATGGATTTTTGAAAATCTATTCTACAGAAAATAATTAGATCTATCTGTCTGTGAAATGCTGCTTGATGCTAGGTAAAAAAATGAGTGAGACATATCAGAAATACGACAAAATTCTCAATATCTAATTATGATTACCGCAGGCTACCGAATTTAATTTTTTGGTTGCTACATGTTTGTCTATATTACATGAACTAAGTTATCAGTTTCTAAAAGTACACACAATCAAATAAGAAGAGGAAAAATAATGTTGAATAAAAAAATTGATTTATGTTACAAAAAGTTGTATGTCATGTCGTTTTCGCATATACGCATATTTTATATCAGATATAAACGTTCTAAATGTGACATTAATATTCTTATCTGCATGCATATTTCTAGTTTTTCTGATTAACTGATATATCGAATTGATGATTTTCAACACGAAAACGATGTTTATTTTCAAGGATAAATAATGATGTTTAATATCATATTGAAAATATAGGTAGAAAATCTAAACACATATCTATCTTTAGATCCAAACCTTGGTGAAACAAAACGAACAAGAACATCTTATTCTCGATATCAAACGTTGGAATTAGAAAAAGAATTTCATTTTAATCGGTATACATATCTTTCTTCTTCTTCTTCTTCTACTATAATGTTGTGTTATATTATTTTTTAGATATTTGAGTCGTCGTCGTCGAATTGAAATTGCTCATGCATTAGGTTTAACTGAGCGACAAATAAAAATATGGTTTCAAAATCGACGAATGAAATGGAAAAAAGAAAATAAATTGACAAGTTTAAATGATGTTAGTAAAAATGAAGATAAAGCGGCAATCATGGTTGTTAAAAAAGAAAAACACGATATTCGACAACACTCGACAATAAACAGTGCGACTAATAGTTCATCGTCTCTAACACAACAAAGCAGTGGATCATGCGGAAGATCATCGCCAAATTTGAATAAGCTATAAACAGCAATAATACAACACGTTTTCTAAACGAGTTTATATATCGGGAAAAGCACGTACATAAATATTTCTTTTTTTTGAAATGATTTTTCGATGGATGAAAGTTCACATTTCTAAGCGGCACACGTGCGAGACGACGAGGCCATTTGTTGATTGCAATACGAGCAGTGGTGTGTGGGTGTGAACGTTGAAATACTGCAACAACAAGAACATACTGCAACTAGTGTTTAACTTTTTGCTAGAATGTATGCAGCTCTCGTCAGGCCATAATTTTCAATTACAAAGAAAAACAAGTCATTTTGAATGAACACAGACTAGTTCAAACTGAGGGTCTAGATTTTAGGAATAATGAACAGCATCCTTTTAATGTTTTAAAGATTATTTAAAAAGATTATCCTGTCGACTAATTTAAATCATTGAATTTAGTCGTACCCCCGCCAAGTATACATTTAATAAACGACAAAGAAACGTGCAAGAACGCTCACGTTGTCGTCAAGTAAAAATGTGAATAAACACACTAGAAAGCAAAGTGTTGCATTTTTGTGTCGCAGTGGAATACGTTGCATTTCTTTCTACAAGGAAATCGGATCCAAAAGCTTTTCCATCTTCATGTGTTGCGATTGTCAAGGCTTATTTCCGAATCTAGTATGAGAATTAGCGAGTAGAGAAGGATGTCGCTCTCTACTTTGTAGAGTACGAAGATATTTTCAATACTTTTGGTGTATGTTTCACTCACTTTTAAGACAGTGTAGATGTCGTCATAGCCGGCTGCATATTTAATATAACTGATTTTGAATCAATCTGAATGCTTTCTGATGGTTAGAATATGGAGCTGTTAAACTTGATCTTTTTGTGAGAGTAGAATAGCACTAGACTTAGCGCATCAACATTATCAGATGAGATTAAAATTGAGATGTGTGGACGAAGTGTCTAAAGAAAAATTGATGAATCGCAATTTTTAAGCGTAAAACTGGAGCCAGGGGCCAGTTTCATCAAAAAACTTAAGTACGATTTTCGACTTAAGTCAGACTTAATATTTTGCTTAACTTAGGAGACCGAATAGGTACCCTATGTATGACTTAAGTCAAAAAATTGATCTTACCTAACTGAAAAACGTTATTTCCTTGTAAAAGTCTTTAAAAAAGCAAAAAGAAGCTTAATAGTGCAACTGCTTTTTCAAACAAGTTAATTCAGCGTCAAATCTAGAATAAGTGTGTGGAAAACAGATGGTGCATTTTTTACTGGGCAGTGAAGATGCAATGCCTTGATTGCTTCATTTTTGTTATGAAATCTGGTGAAACTCTTTCAACGCGAAAAAGTCAGTGTTTCAGCAACAATTGGAAGTAGCAGAAGCTATGAGTACACTTTCCTAAGCTGAAATTTATTTTTTACAGAGTGTATCCATGGAAAATTAAGGTGTATTCCTAAAATACATAATGCATATACACTTTACTCTCGCTTGGTGCGCTCGTTCTTGAAATAGTGTACAAAACTTCGAACATTATGCTCAAATTGCTTAAACTTATAGAAGTATGAGTTTCTATGGATGAACCTGTGTGTCATGATTGAAAAAAATTAGACTGCGTATGTCCTTTAGTTTTTTACTTCCTTTACTCCATTTACTACGTTTAGTTATAAAGTAAGAATGAGGGTAATAGTTCTGATATGCATGAAATAGAAAAGTAAAAGGTAGTAAAGGTGTTCATAGCAACAAATACTTTCAAGTACACCATTAACTAGTGCGTGAAAAACTGAACAAAGGTAGGGGTTTGCGAGATTTCAAAAATGAATGTGGAAAAATCGAAAAAACTCAAAACCGTTTGAAACTCGAAAAATGACCGAGTATTCGAAAAATTCAAATTTCGATCAAGTTTTGTACTTTTTTAGTTTCTATAGTATTTTCCTCCCACTATATTCACTGAAGTGTCGGCTTCAAAAGTATAACTTCAAATTTTGTTCGTTGCCGACAAAATTCATTTTTTCTAAATTAGAGGCGAAAAGGTCAAAATTCTGCCTGTAATTCTCAAATTTCTCCATCAGAACTTAACTTCCATGTAATAAAAACATATCACCGACAATAATTAAAGTTCATTTAGAGTTAAAGAAAAGTGCTTTTTCATATTCAGCACACTTGATAACCTGGAAAATTTTCTATTTTTAGCGAGAGATACCGCCAAAAAGTTAAGAAAAATTTTCAAAATTGTATATTTTACCATGGAGATTTTTCTGCGTCAATTTGTTTGAAAATTTTTCTTAACTTTTTGGCGATATCTCTCGCTAAAAATAGAAAATTTTCCAGGTTATCAAGTGTGCTGAATACAAAAAAGCACTCTCCTTTAACTCTAAACAAACTTTAATTTTTTTTATCGGTGATATGTATCATATTCGGAATCAGGATCAAAAGACAAATCGACTGATGTGTACCTCTATCCTATCCGAGTACTTTAATTTTTTTCGAATTTTCACGTTGAAAAATTACCGAGATTTTCATCAAAAAATGAAAATGAACTAAAAATTTCAATATACACACCAGCCTATTTGTCCAGAAAAGGCTTTCAAAAACCCTGTTACATTCATTTCTGAAATCTCGCAAACCTCTACCTTTGTTCAGTTTTTCACGGACTAGTTAATCGTGTACTTGAAAGTATCTGTTGCTGTGAAAAAATGAGAAACGTCGCTGAAACATTCTCTACACGATACAGTTATTGTTGAAAAAATTTTCAACTTAAAAGTAATATCAAGAAAAATTTTTATTGAAAAAGGAGCTTCCAAAAACGATGGTTTTCTGGAAGTCCTAATTCCCGTTTTTTTCAAACCGTTTCAACATCATCCACTAGAAAAGCCATGGTTTGAAACCTCTGAGCGCCAGGTTTCATTAATTTTGCTTTAGTCATTCTGATAGTTTTTCTCCGGAAAAGTAGGAGGAAGACAGTGGGAAGAAAGTGCGTATTCCTCTCTTTACGTTAATAATTATTATCTACAGAAAAAAATGGTTCTAATAAGTAGTTTTGACTTAATTGGAAAATTATAAAATACGCGACACCACAAAAGCTGAACAAAAACTATATATATTGACATTCTTTGACCTTTTTACGTTTCTTATAAAACGAAGTATATTTAATATAGTTGCAAAACATTTTTGTAAAATCATTTTACATAAAAAGCGAGCTTTCGATACTTCACAGTGTCATCATCAGGCTAATATGACTGTGAATTTAGAAGAGAGATGATTATATATACTAGTTGAAACAGGGAAAACTATATATTGGATGATAGATCTTGACGCACTGAATTCAATAATACGCAGACATATGTGCTTTATTTACTCTAAACTTAAGTATACTTATGCAGATTTAACACAAAGATGTTACAATACTGCGTGTCATCACGTTTACCATAACCTTGTAGTCTTATACAAGGTCAATTTTCTCACTGTATATTATAAAACACGTAAAATTTTAGGATTTTGTTAGTTTACTGCAAAAGAAGAAATGAACAATAACTGTATATTCAAGTCTAATCGATTTTATGCAAAGAGATCGAGAGAGAAATGACTATAAAGTTCTAGAATTTGAGATTCGACAATAATCAAGAAGAAAAAGAAGTGATCAATAATTAAGAAATGAACATTTTTATTCATAAGTTATGAACTAACTCATATTGCACTGGTTATATATTACTATATAACAATTTTGTCAAATAACTATTCTAGTTCTAAATAACCTTGCTCAACTCAAGTCGCTCTTCCAACATTTATCTTGTTTAGCATATAAAAATGAGTTTTTCGTTGATTCTAACTATTATCGTTATTGGATAAAGTCCCAGGTCCAAGAAAACGGCACCGTTAACGTACCATAAACGCCCCGTTCTCAGAACCTAAAACTCGTAAAATTTTAGGGTCTTAAATAGATCGTTTTGTAAACTGTTTCTTAATATTTTATGGCCGTTTATTGTCGTTTTGAGAAGGTTAACGGGCCGTTTTTTGACCTGGGCTATTACATTAACTCCTAAAATATTTTTGTCCGACTTCGTCATACTGACTTTTACTCTTTATTGAATTTACCCTTTCTCACTAATCGACCTAATCTAGGTACTAGACTATACACATCATCTAACGGCACTACAGAATCCAAAAATAGTTTTGAGGAGTTTTCTAGAAATTCGACCTCTAGAAAACGCGGTTTTGAACGTCAGAATTATTCCATTAAAAAGCGCACCCACGAAGAGAGACCACAGAGACTGCCGTATTTTTTTTTCTTTTGTCAGCGATCGCTCTCTCTGTAGTTGAGGGGCAGAGTGTAAAAGAAGATTCCTTTTCATACAGCGAAAAAGGAAAAAGGGCTGCGATTTGTATTAAATGTTTATGAAATCTACTAGAAGACGAAGAAAAAGAACTGCTAGTGTAGAGAGTGTTATAGGAAGAGTGAGGTATAATTTCAATGAAAACAGGTGATATTAATTTCTGGTTTTTTGAAGGTGAGAATGTTTTTTTGGTCTTTTATCGAACACATAGTTAATGTTGTCTGAAAAGCGAGGAAATACTCACCATCTCTAGAATATATATAAGGAGCTTATGTATAGCCATTGTGATGCTTATTAGACTTCTCATTCTAAGACTATTTTTAAAAAAACGGGCATTTATTATATCAGGGAGGAGAAGAAATCACGACAAATGTGAGTAGTATTAACTTGTTGCCCTGTGAACTGTTTTAGAAAACAAAAAGCGAGACAAGAAGATCTTTGGACCTTTCGATAGTTGCACATGTTTTTAAAATGTCTTTAAATCAAAATAAATCAAATTCTAGCGGTGTCTGTAATTTTAATCACATTAAGAGTGCCAAAGAACAGTACCATTCGAACTGTAGACTTGTAAATAAGGAGCGGCCGTTTGAAACATCAACTGTGCACCTGTCGGCGAGCCATTTGTTCCTGTTGCCCAAACGTCATAATCTTGATCACCATAAATCACCAGATTTCCATCTCCTTGAAATGAGAGTCTACAAGCGGAAGTCTTGCAGGTTGTACCTTTGGTGACCGAAGTACTCCACAACAGCTTTCCTGTACTGCTACTAATGGCACCACTGTATACAGCCAGATTTCCGTTCGTCAACAGGATAAGATAAACAGAAGTGCTGACTGAGAACATTTAACGAACAAATTGGTCACTGTTGAGGTGAAATGAAGGATAGAAGTCGTAGGAAGAGACCCAGACAATGTTGTTGTTACCATCGGACAGCGTAAGATAAGCACCCATATCGGACACACGCAAGGAACTGGATCCTAAAGTGCCCGAGTATGAAGGCGGCCATGAAGCCAATTTTGTTGTCTTCTTGTAGATGACGAGCTGCTCGGTTGTGGTGAACGTGAGTCTGCATTGACTGTTAGTGCATTACCAGATGTCTTCGACGCCCATTTGACCCTGCCGGCTTGGTACAGAACTATATTTCCGTCGTTCTTCAGGATGAGGTAAACATTTTGCAAATCGATTTTCCGGTCCGAATACGGTTTAGCCAAAAAAAAGTAAAAGTTATTTAATTTTGCCAAAAAGAGAAGATTAGACTAACACATATATTTATTTGAATGTAGATGGAGTCGACCTGCTACGAATAAGATTCTAACAGAATTTTCAAGGCTATCAAACCTCTCCTTTCCTCCGTTCGAGCATTTTCTCCTCTGCAGCAGAAAAACCTTGTCCGTGACCGCTTCTTGGTCTTTCTATGCTGTTTTCTTTTTTTCATGACTTTTGCCACGTCGAGTAAAAACGTCCGTGCACATTGAAGCGATCTGTTCTCAAGTGCTTCAGCTACCTTCATTGAGAGAGATTGCAGCTAAATATGTTTTGCCCTAACTCGTAGAATTTTTCTTCACTTTGACCAAGACGATAAGATCTCAAAAGGGTTGCAAAAATTTCATCTGTATTCTGGAACAACATCTGAGAAGGTTGCATACCAGAGGAGTACTTGACTAATTTCATTCAGTTCCGTGGAACTACTGAAAAAGATGAATACTTCTGTTGGATCTTTATTTTTGTTCGTTAAACGCTTTTGTTTTTTCTTTGTTTTATCTAGTTAGTTACTTTTGATATTAACGTATTTGAATACTATACAATGGTTTTCAAATGATAACGGAGAGATAAAATTATTTATTTATCGTGTTAAAATTTACTCTTTTTTGGAAGAAGAAACTATAAACAAACTCACGGATCAGTAACTTTGTCATTTGCAGTGCTGTAGTCAAAAGGAAGCAGAATTTTGACATTCACAATTTGGTTTATTAGTGATATTTAACTTGTTGGCCAAAATAATCGTAACGAAATCATGTTTTTTCCGCTTGTAACTGTAATTTTTTAGTCAGTTTAAAAGATAAGAAGCTTACGTTCTTACCAAATTTGTCATACGCTCAACAATCGCTGAGAGTTCGATTAAATTTGAATGTATGGCTCGAGTTTTCTAAGAAAAATATCAACCCTCATGGAATCACCAAAAATGCAACAGTGGTTCCGAAGCAATTTAACATTATCAAAAACTCAGTTAATCTTCGTTCTTTATGTGAAAACTTTTGCTGGAAATGTGTAAAAGTTCATGGGCTATCGATTCGAAAAAAGACTTTTGTTGTAGCTCCAAAATTAATGCCTAAATAGTTAAAATATCATTGTTACAGAAGTACGCGCATTTTACAAATAATTGTTTTCGCAGTTTGGTTTTTTTTCTCTCAAGAATGAGTGAGAGTTAAATTAAAATGACATCCTGATCTCAAAATATTTTTCTATTTAATCATGCGCTCAAAATCTAAAAACTATTGGAGAACAAATAAGAGAAAAATTTAAATACAAACAACTTCTTTTCAAAACGTAGACCGTTACGTGGAATAGCCCTTAGCACACTTGTCATTTACGAAAAATGATTTAATTTATTTTAAACTACTAGTAATTAACTTTATTTCATCACCATGGTAGTAACTGAGACATGCTCTGTCATTAAACTCATAAAATATATCCATAAATTCTTTTTTACGTATATTTAACGCTTTACATGTGAAATATGAGAAAATTATGTTTTGGACATGAAGTATTTGTTTTCGGAACGACTCGTATCCAAATAAATATTTTTATAATTTCAAGTATGATTAATTAAACCGAATTCATGAGTCTATTTTACTTGTATGCAAACAATGCAGCAAATAAATGGCACAATGATGTTCATCACAACAACATCTCGCTTGTTTTTTGCAAATTTCACCGTTGTTTGCCCAACTGTTACCATTTGGTTGTCTGATATAATGTGATATCTAAAAAGGATCATAAGATCCACAGCATCCTTAAAAACATACCGATGAATAGGTTTTTTTCACAAATTTAATTTAAAATTTTGATATATTGTTTTGCTCGTTGACTGAATCAAATTTTTTCTATTGTTAAAACTTTACTGGCATAATTTTCGAACCATAGTAGAGTGTATAAAGAATATTATACTTATTTTATAACAAAAATTTCTATTTGTTTTGTACAAAACTTGTATAAAAGTAAATGCAAATGAACTGTTTCCAAATATATTGAAAAAACTGTGACGATAAAATATATTTGAAAGAAAAATGTTTGAATTTTTGATAGATATTTTTATTTTAATATAATGTATAAAAGGGTTATAGTTTTTAACAATTAACAATAAAATAAATAATAAAAGCATATATATAAAAGAGAGCAGATGTATTCACATTCAAATATAAATGTCAAATATACACACAGCTAACATACGAAAGACAAAAAATGTATTTGGAAAGAGAGAGAAAGAGAGATTCACTTGTGTCAGAATATTAAAATAATAAATTAATATGAACGAAAAATTACTTTATACACATATTGCTGTAAAAATATATATATTTATGACTTTTTATAATCTATTTCTAATTGTCGATGTGAAAAAAAGCTTATCGTGTTGAAGAAAACCAATGCTAAATTGAATAATAAAAAAAAATTTATAATATTAAACAAGAAAAAATTCAATTTTGTACTTACGGATTGACGAACTTTTTCATGTTCAAGAATCAATTGTTTTTCATCATCTGTGTATCTTAAAACGGCACAAATTACTTTGGCCATTGTCTAAAATTCAAAACAAGAATAATATAAATAATGAATCAAATTTTTTTAGTAATACATAATCAATATCATCATAAAATGAGAAGACAACTTACAACTGGATCTGTGCCGGTCATGTATGCAAGAACTATTTGTTTGAGATAATCGACTTCTGTTGCTTCAAACATAAATGAATGAAGACTGTCATTTGATCCATAACGTACAGGACTTGTTTTAGCTAAATATATATATATATATATTGACAATCGTTTAAAATAAACATTTTATCCACTTAATTACCTCCTGACCATCGTGAATCGGACGCATTTTTTACATTAGAAGATAAACGAGATGAAACAGAATGTTGATCAAATTGAGCCTGAATAAAATTAACAATATTGAATTAAAATTATAATATAGTTAAGAAAAAAATTAATTTAAACGACTGACCGATGTTAAAACATGTCTGTCAAATGAATCTTCTTTATATGGAGTTGATTGATCATTGGATGATCTATTAAATAATTTATTTCATGTTAATCAATAAATATATGTATTTCAAAACTTACTTTTCAATATTACTTAATTCATGAATATTTTTTTGATGTTCATCACTGTTCGTTATAGATTTAGATTCGGCCGCAGCCAGAATTAGTTCTTCTTGTTTTTGTGTTAATTCAACAATTTTTGATTCAAGTTCAGCTAAAGCATTATGATATTCTAATTGTCGTTCCTTGAATAAAAATAAATTAAAAATACATATATTGAAAAAGAATATTTATGATTATAAATAATTACTAGATAAAAATCGATTGTTCGTACCTGTAATGTATCATGTAATTTTTGCACTTCTTGTTCGGCGACAAGTGCGCGTTTATCAGAATCATTTATTCGTTTTTCACTATCATCTTTTAAATTGTTTTCATTTCTATAACTTTTTTCTATAAATAAAAATTTTATTAATAATCAAAATTCAACTTTTAATCAATTCTCATTACCAATAAATTCATTTAGTTGTTGATTATATATTCGTTCTTTCTCCTCTATTTGATTATTCATTTCTTTTGTCACTGCTTTTAGTTTTGCATTATATTCTTGTTCTTGTTCCAATAATTTTTCTTCATATTCATTCGATAATTTTTTTAAATTATTTTCTAAAATAAATAATAAATATCAATTAATTATAAATGAAATGTAGAATAATTTTTACCCATTTCTTTTGTTTGTACTTGATCATTAGTTGTCATAGATTCTTTCATTTTATGTAATACTTTTCTTAATTTTGCAGCACTTTCTTGTTGTTGTTGTAATGTTAATTCTAACTCAGATTTTTTTTCATCTTTCTGGAATAGTTGACGTTCTATTTCATTTTTATCATTTTCAAATTCAGTTTGTTGATTTTCCAGTTCATGTATACGACTTTCATGTTGTTCATTTTTTGCTTTCAATGTCATAATTTCATGTTCATATTCATCGATTAGCTTTGATTTAGTTTCGATTTCTGAACCAGATGTGTTTAATTGATGCTAAATAAAAATATAAAATAATTTTTATCAATAAAACTCCCAATGCCATACTGAGCTATCGAGCATCGATGTAAGATGAGAAGCGTAGGAGATTCTGAGAGAGGCGAAGACAAAATGAGAAGCAACATTTATCGTTTTCTGGTCAAACTAATTTGACATAAAAAGCAGCTAATGGTACTATACCAAAAATTATCAACTATACTGTTCCCAATGAGACATGTGCGGTGCATTCACTAGCACATCTACATGCTATTTTGATGAAAAAGCAAGGTTAATCCATAGGAACATCTTATAGGTTATGAAGCATTATGAACTTGCCAAAAAAAAAATATCAAAGACTTTTATAGGCAGCTGGAAACCATACAAAGGAGTTTGCTCTATTCAGTCATATATTTTTTGCAAAAAAACAAATCAATCTTTTTTTATCATAATCGATGTTTCTGACGTAGAGGAAGAGGATTTACAATTATAAAAGGGTTACTTATTTCAGTTTACTGGAATGATAACCTCTAACATGTCACTACCTGTAGATCTTCAACATCTTGTCCGTTGAATTCTAATGTTTGTTTCAATTTCATTTCGTCTTCTTCTCGGTTTGTGTTCAATACGGTTTCACTTGTTTCTAACTGACGTTGTATTCTATCTAATTCATTTTCTACTCGTATTTTATCTGCTAATGTTGTATTTAACTGCTGTTTTAATTCTTCATATTCTTCAAATAGTTGTTTATTATCGGTTCTTAACTGTTTAATTTCATTTTCTAATACATCGTTTTTAGTTTGAACATCGCTAAAATATTCATTCTCCTTTGTTACTCTTTCTAATTCCATCGATAATTGTTCATTTTTTGTTTTAGTTTGCTGACTTTCATTCTGTAATTTGGTTTGTTCGCTTCTCAAATCACCGATAATATTTTCATACTGTTGAATATAATTGGTCTTTTTCGTTAGTTCATCAGCTGTTTGTTTATGAACAACTAAAAGTTTTTCTTTTTCACTATTATCGTTATCCAAAACCATTTCTCGATGTTTCAAAATCTCAATTTCACTCTGTAATTTATCGGTTTGATCTGATTTATCCAAAAGATCTTGCCTTAATTGATCAATTTCTTTATTTTTGTTGTCTATAGTTAGTTTTAACGTATTTATATCATTTTTATATGTTTCAATATGTTCGGTTAACTCTAGAATATTTTTCTCCTTCACATTTCTTTTGTTTTCTAGTGTTTCGACTATTGTGTGATATCTCTTGATTTCTTCTGAATTCATATTCAATTGAACTTTTAATTCATCTATTTCCAATTTATATTCTTTTTCTTGATTCTTCAACGATTCGATTTCATTATTTTTATTTGTTAGATTTCTTTGCAATATATCGTAATCATCTTTCTTTACCTCTTCTTGTTCAATTAAGACAAGCTGATTTTTTAACATACGAATATCATTATCATATTGACTTTTCAACAAACCAATCTTGTTCTGGACAGAATTTTGGTTTTCTTTTACTGTTTCAACTTGCCTCTTAAAATCATTCATTATCTTTTCATCTGCTTCTTCTTCCCTTTCGATTTCTTGATCTTGTTTAATCGATTCATTTGCAGGATTCTCTACTTTATCATAAAGGGTATTGATCTCCAATAGAGCTTCCTTTAAAGACCATAACTGATCAGTCAGACGTTCTTTTCTCTCAATTATTCGATCAATATCGAGTTGTTGATTGGAAATTGTTGTCTTAAAATTGTTCTCACGCAACAAATAGTCTTTCTCTAGATTTTCAATCTTTTCTTCTAATGATGTGGAGCGAGATTGTTCTTCTGTTAATTGTTCAA
>CAJNOQ010007204.1:0-12591 GCA_905250885.1 Didymodactylos carnosus
TGGATATGATGAAATAGTATAGAAAAATGCAGTTTCATTTTCTCTATCTTTCTGTAAAAAAAGAATTTCGTCGTAACCAATTAATAAGGAAATAAGATAGGGACGACATTACTTTTGGATACCCCTATGTACTTCAGAAAAAAAGACTTTTGTTTTTCAATTCTTCAATTTATGAGAGATCCATACACCTAACATAGATAATGTATTTTATCCAACAAACGTTGGATTCAGCGTTGCCATACAAAGGAGATACCAGTAATGGCCATATTTTGCCAATGCGAATTTTTTTTGGTAACATAGATTATTATTATTATGAGGATAAAAGATTATAACGTTTGCCGCGTACAAATTTCCAGTTAACAAAGAAAAGATAAGTGGTGGAAAGTGGTCGTAGACGTATTGTCGAATAAATATCACACAACTTGTCGAAATTGGTAATGAATAGAAAGTTTATGTGATTTGTAAAAAATGCACTATATTTAGGATCGTTAGATGAAGAGTTTATTAAATTTATGAAAGAAGTCTCTTGGCTGCTGTCATGCTCTGGTTAATTTGTCATGATCTTTGTTTTAAGTCGTTTCAAACACGAATTCAACTCTTTTTTGTATAGTGGTGATGGCCATACAAAGATGATAAGTGTCGCTGTAAGTGGAATAAATGATATAACATATCCAGCTAAATACGCGTACGCCTGCCATGGGTATTTCATGCAAGCAAATGCAAATGTAAATATGAGACGAGGTGATGTTAGTAGGACAAGCACAACAGGACTGATTAAGAATGGTTTATACAATAGAATTTGTTCTTTCAATATTTGTCCATATCGTTTATCAGTAATTGTTGATGATGATTTCCAATATGTTAACCTTAGCAGAAAAAAAATTGTCGAGGTTACATTTATAAAAAATGGGATGATCAAATGAAGTAAATTGATCATTGTTTCATATCTTTCGGTTAACAAAGAACTGAACGTCATAACACACCAGGATGAATGTGTGCTGTCAGTGATTAACTGGCGAGCGAATAATTCGTTTATCGTACTGACAATAACAAAAATAATGTTGACAAAAATCACATATTTAGCTATATTAATACTATGATTTTTATCAAACTTGATACCTCTGATAACAGTTACTGCACGCTCGATTGCAATCAAAGCTGTTAACCAGTCGTAGATGCTGGGTAATATTGTTGATAAGAATTCTAAAATGATACAAGCGGCAGACGACATTTGTGCAAATAGCAAATAGATAAATCGAACACTGAATGAAAATAGTCCAAATTGTCCAATAATGGTTAGAGTTAACATGCAGTATCCACAGCCACTTTCGCAAGTGGTTCGTTGACAGAACGTCATTAGCGACAATAGATTACACATGAAACCCAATACGCACATGACTAAAACGATAGTAAATGTTATTTTTATGACAAGAGGCTGCATAGATATTGATTTGTCTGATTGGACGTCTTGACAAAGCAAAATATCTAGTGAAACCGAATAATGTGACTTTGTCAATTGACATAAATTTCCAAAGTAGCAATTATGACATAAACACGCAAAATCAAATACACCATGACGACTATGTTGTATACAGCGAGCCTTGTTTTGACAATATCTGTTTATCTCGTCGGTGCAGTTCGTTCCACCATGATCATAAACGAGACAATCCGGCTGATTTTCATTATCACAAAAACACATGCATAATTCGTCATGAAAACAATTTAGATTTGAATTTACGAGACAAATTGATCGATAATATTTAACGCGCTTCAAATGGGAATATTTAGCTACTGTAATATTCAATAAATTCTTCACATGAGGACAATGATAGGATGATCTGACTGTTGTGTTAAGTTCAATGATATACGAGTTTTCCTCAATAAATACAATCAGATAATATAAACCGAAATAATCGACTGCATTGAAAAACATTTGTACAAAGACAAATGTCGATATATGTTTCTGATGTTCATTGATGACTGTCAGATGACTATTAAGCGGCACATTTTTGAACAAATATTGGTTTTGATGGCACATAGAACCGTCATTTCCTTCTTGCGTAGCGAAGTGAACAATAACCACTGGAGCTGATTCATAAATAGACCAGATTGATTAAAAAATATTTCCAAACGAGCAGCTTTATTTTGACAACGTTCACCATAATATTCTTTATCACACACACACACATGCGCCAATGTTCTCTCATCAGTTGCGATACAAGTGCCATTATTCATACAACGAATAGAATACTCTCTTGAACATGGCTCGTATGGTACATAACAATCCGCTCCTATTCTATTTAGCGGGCACACACATTTTTCCCTTGACATACCCTTACGATATATACAGTGCGAACCGTTCGCGCAGGTACAATTTTTTCGTATATCACAATGATCACCAAACCAACGGGGATCACATGAACAGTACGTGATGTCGGTGTTCATGTACGATTGACATTTTCCACGTCCACATGCCATTGATTTGCAATTACTCTTTAGATATCTTTCCGGTAACGTTAGTCGGACGGCAAGTCGATTAACTGGTAAGAATTGAAATGGAATTATATATAGCCAAGCGGCTAAGAACTGAATATTGTTATGTATGAGAAACGAGTCTATTCGAACAGAATAATTAAATGATAATGATCTTTGCTTTTCCCGATAGATTAAATAGACAAAATGTTTACTGTCCGACACAGCATAAGAATTATGAACAATTTCTTCATGATCAACAACAAGCGTGCTATTTTCAAGCAGATACAAAACGAATTTAAAATCACTAGTGCTGGTATACGATTCTGGTGTGTCAATTTGTAAAATTACCGACACTCGTTCACTTTGATGCTGGCATCTGTAACCGTAGAAGCCCATGCTTCAAGTACATCCATGAAACATGAAGACCTTGCTGTCTTTTAATCATCTTGTAGGTGCAGCAGATTAGTTCAGTCCCAGCGTACTGGTGATGATGCATCCCTTTAAACGAAAAGAAGATCCGTACAAAAAAGGTTGCAATACGGCATCACACGAGTTTATACACGTTTTTCATCTTAAGTCAGAAGACTATTAGATCTAAGGTTTATTTATCTTCCGCATATTTCGATGAATATTTGATGATCAATATTCCAGCGAAAACAAACTTGAAGAAAAATGTAATATATCGACTGAAGTAACAGATGAAAAAGTTGTGTGTCAAGTTGATTTCGCCGAAAATTATGGACCACTAGCCTGTATATACTTCAGCCTTATGTAGAACTAGATTGTGATAACCAAGTTTTAGAATTCACTAGTGTTTTCATATCCTTTGTCGTGCTAGCCTGACATATGCCAACACAGGAGCAACACATTAATCTTTTATTCTTACGCCGTTGCGATGGTCAGTATGCGTTTACATATAAAAATCTAAACATATGTTACTGTATCTTTCTGAATTTAAACATTCTCTAAGCAACATTCAGAGTTTTTTCTACCTGTTTATTTTTATTCTATTTTTATTTATCAATCCCTTTTAGAGTATACGCAAAATGTAAGACATTCGCGCGCATGATTTTATTAATTAACTACAGTTCTGTTTTCAAAAGTTTTTCGGACTTTCACAATTAATTGTCCGCCCTCCTCTTCTGTGTGTGACTATTCAGTCCACGTTCGATGAAGATCATTGATGGATGACCGCTAATAGCTTGGTGGACACAAAGATTTCACAGCTGTTCGATCAGAAGTTTCAATGAGTATACCACGATTGCAGAAAAAGGCAAACATTGAAATATTTACTTTTTCTGTGGGATAACTGCGAGTTCGAAAATGTGTCGTTTTCCGACTTAGTTGATATTCATTATATAGATCGAACAGAAAAGATTTGTATATCGTCCTTGATTCAATGTCGCAAAACCATTCGTCTTCGCCACTTGGCTCACAATTAATGACATCATCACAACGTTCAAGCTCATCAACACATAGTTCACCATTCATGCAGCTGAACTCGCCAACAGCACAATTAGCATAAAGTCGCCAGGGACAAATGAATTCGTCATCGTCGAGCGGACAATCCTGATATCCGTTGCAAACATCCTCGGGACGAATGCAAATGGAGCTGTTCTGACAACGAAACCGTCTTCCCACTTCCATCGGATAGGTTTTTGCACAATGACCCAGCCGTTCATCAACTGAACCGACACAATCACCGTGTCCATCGCCTGCTCTTTCAACTGACAGACAATTAAATATCCACATATTTTGTTCGAATAGAATACAATAATGTTTTGTTCCATTACACTTGTTATTATTAAACGCGAGAATTGATGATTCTGGATCCACACAATTGTACAGTTCATCGATACCATTTTCGCAATTCCAGAAACCATTGCACGATGTGTAGCGCGTACTACAAGGCCATTCAATGCAATTTGATTCATCTGTTTCATTATCAATTAAAAAATGTGCACTAGTTAGGCCGTTACATATTTCTTGAAATGTAAATGATATCATTGGCGCATATGTACCACGCAAAAATTGGCAACCAAGATCAATGGGATAAAAACAAGCGTCAGAATACGATTCATCCGAACCATCTGAACAGTCATATTTTCCATTATTAATATTATAACGTATTATACATTCAGTTGTCGATGTCAGACATTGATAACGGTATACTCAACGAACATGTATCGTTGTATAATTCATCAACCTCCAAGTAACAGTCAATAACATTATCTTTTACGCGATATCTCGATATATATTTATTTGAGACTTCACATACAAATAGATCAATTGATTTAACGAGGATCGATGGCGAGTTACATGCAGAAAATATTAATTGCAGTTCGGTAACAAAATTCTTGATAAGTTTTATTTATTAACCTTGTAGTTTGAATACATAGATAATTGTTTAATTTTTTCGTATGTAGTGAATAGATGAATGTATTATTGCAAAAATTTGGATCGTAGCAAATGAAGTTGGGTAGAAAATATTCATTAATACTGTCTTTGACGTACAATAAACGTATATACGGGAAAATGATCGGAGTCGATGGAAAGAAATACGTATCATTACATTCTCGCCATATGAATAGTATACAATCATCGTACGAACAGAGTCTTTCACATTTAACGTTGTCAAATAGATCGCTTAACCCGACAGCACATATCATATATTTCCAACATAACAATGATATCTCATTACGCTCTTGAATTTGAAACGTTTTCTTCCAATATTCTAACTGACGCTGGCTACCCTCACATGGATACATTGGACTTTTAGTACACTGTCCATCACCGCACGAAAAAGTTAAATAACCACAATTATACTCTTCGCATGCAACTGACGGATTCGATGAACACTCGTCAAAGTCAATATTGATAGTAGCCATGTTCTTATGAAACAACTGATCATCGCTGTTATCTTGACAATCATGAACAAAATCGAACGCAAAACTTTTTGGCACACACATACCGTTACGGCAACGATACTGTGTTTCTTTATCACAGTTATTCATCTCAAGCTTCCAGCAATGTTCTTCATCGGATGAATCAAGACAATCTAGAATTCCATTACATATTTGCCGCCAATCCAAACATATAGTACTACCATGACACTGACGATTTGTCAAACATGTTAATATATCAATACTATCCGGTGAATGATCATCTTTCAATCTAAATCGTTCATTAACAATTTGAATAAAACGTTGATGATATGAATCTGTGCGCGTCGAGATAAAATACTCGCAGTGTTTGCCAAACGTTTTCCTATTTGAGCAATTACAATAGTAACTATCATTGAAAGAGTAAATCCCATCGATCAAAAATTTTTCATATTTATCAATAGTATCAATAGGCGAATACCAGTTGAGCAAATCTTTGCCAGTCACATTTAGCAGTTGTAAATCATTAAATGAATATTGCATGTTCTCATCCTGACATGATTCAAATTGATTACTATTGTTTTCGACACTTTTTTCATCTGGTCGAATACAATAGGGTACAAGCTGCCAAACTGATTTACTACGAATAGAAAACAAAGTAATAGTCATACGTACACTCAAGCAAACATTACAATTACCGTTTGTTTTGACGTAATACAGCATCTCTTGTTCGAGTATCCATGTATAAATAGAAACAATCATAATACTCTTGATTATTAACATTTCGATCCGTAAAATATAAGTATGAGCTTATCGAATTTGTTGATTCTATCAACATCAGTATAGCTGTACACATAAAGTATTTCTTGCTTGATGAAACGAGAAAAAATTCCATTTTAATATATCTGTGAACAAAACATTTGATAGTAAGAGTAATATATAAGAATGTCTGCAACATGAGCGGAGATACTTTTAAGCAAAATGAATTTGGTTTAAAGAAATTGTTTTTTCTAAATATTGATGTTTCTAAATATTTGATTCTTTATTCATTGGCGGTCCGCCAGCAGAGCAATTACGGGTAATTGCTCCTCCTGACAAAAAATATCAAGGCCTGTGAATAATTATATTTCGAAATTATATATATATTTTTTTTATATATAGTTTGTGTATGCACTACTCTAAAAAATTTATTGCCCCCCCCCCCTAAAAATATTTTTCCCGCCCGTCCATGGCTTTATTCAATTTTACGTAGAAAAATCGAAAGCTTAGATCTCGAAATGAACGAGTTTTGATTTTTTATCGAAAGCTCTCCGAAAGATGTCTCAAAAATAAGCAGAATGTGATTTTCTAGTTCTTCAAAGTTATCTTAATAACGGAAAACAATGAAAGTTTGATAATGCATTTTTTTGTGTCAGATCCACTTTTCCTGTACGACACTCCTGGTTACTCTGATGGTACACTTGAAACTAATTTTTGACAAAGCTATTGGCACTTTAAAATATTACATATCAGTATTGCTTTCTTACTACACCTACTGTGAACATGTTTTTGAACCTGCGACAATCGTTTTCATCAAAAGCAGGTGCTCAGAAGAAAAGTTCGTGGTGCGTTTCACCAGAGCAACAACACAATATTTCTGATAAAACATTATTATTATTATTTTTATTATCAGTTTTTAATCAGGCGATGGACGACAATAGATTTTGTTTAATAGACATAAGAAAAAATTAGACGTGCGACAAGAACAAAAATAGTTTTGATCGCGTATATAAAATTTGTATAAGAACCCAGATATAATCTCAGAATTCGACAAATTTTTATCCTCCCTCTCATTTTCCACAGCCTTCGGCGCCACGTTTTCCCGATTGATCTGTCTAGTTATAATTACTCCTGCAAAATTGAAGCAGTTTACTCAGTGATCTATTTATATATGTCTTTTTGTTTAAATAAAAAATATTTTGGTACGTGTATCACGGGAGAGCATGAAGAGCAGTACGCGGATACCACAGTGCATCATTCTTTCGAATAAGCGCCATTTACACTTTTTAGTCAAGCTTTTGTATGAGGAATCGAAATAGATTTTATCTATCAAAACATAGTTCATTTTGTTTAGATTTGTGCTCTTCCGAATGATCCATAGCATGAATTCTTAGAGAGAATGCTACAGACAATTCTTAAGGGGGGTCCGCCTTTCAGATTTGTTTGAAACTTTGCCAGATTGTAGAGGACACTTCAAAATATATATGAAAAAAATTTGGAGGTTTACGGATTTGTAGTTTACGACAAAAAAAAAGTTTTGATCTTTTTCAGTCTTTTTTTGCCATTTTTTTAAATATATATAAAATTTTTACTTTTTAGTTTGAAACCTCGGTTTTGTAACCAGTCGACAGAACGTCTCAAGATGTATATTTGAAAAGACTGTCGTCGTTCCCGGACAAGGTTTGGTGGAGAAATTCGCATTTGACCTTCAGAATGGGTTTTGGGGGCCAAAACTTTTCGAGATCTTGCCTCTAGTTTTTCAGCGGGGAAGCATTTTAGAGTGGAAACGTGAATGTAGAAGTTGTTTATCATGTTTTCTATGGGGTCATACTTTCCTGTCGCTAAATTTCTTAATGTCAATCTTTAGAATTGAAAATACCGAGACGCTGCAATGCGGAGAAAAGGCGATCAAATTTTGACGATGCTTTCTCTTTTCTTCAGAAAAGCGTCGAGAAAATTTGAAACTCATAGAACATGGATATTTTTACATACGCAATCGAATGGAAGTGTCAAGTGTCCGAAAAAATACAGATTTTTAGGATCGGTTTTCGGAGTACTGGAGCGCAAAATCGTCCAGGATCTTGAACAGCGGCTAGCTGGTCACACTTTTGTTCCGTAATGCTTTCCTAAAGCGAAACGCTGCCCAAGGCTTTCACAAAAATACTTTTTGTGCTAGAAATGGTATGGGCAAGTCAAAGTCACATTTCTCCGTCATACTTCACCCAATAATGATGAAAATTGTCTGCATTATGGATCTCAATGTGCTCTCTCCAACAGCGAAAGATTCAAGGTTCCATCTCGAAAAATGAAATATTTATGGAAATTTTAAAAATCCGGCAAAAAACCTATGCGGAACTTAATAAATATTGTTTAAAAACTACGGATTTCGAAACCGAAAAACGTCTTGAAATATATGTTTTAAAGTGTGCTCTACAAACAGGTCGAAAAAATGGGTGAGAGAAAATATTTTTAAACGAAGTATTGACCTATTTTTATTTTTGTGCATTGTAAATGATCAGAGATTTTACGATAATGGTTATTTTTTCACCGTTAGGTAATTAAGGCTACTGCGTTAATGTATGTTCATGCAGCTACCCGATTAGTCTCACATTTCGACTCATGCATTATGGTTGCGTTACTTTTCTCCTTAAATTTCTCGCGCTGATATGTAAATTTTCGTCGCGCAGTAATCGTAGATTGTTTTTTCTTTGTTCATTCGATTCATTCACATTCTTAAAGCAGTTTGAGACAAAAAACGCCAGAGGAACATTCCGACTCACGGTATAAGGGGGACAGGAAAGAACTCAATTCTTTTATTATAAAACAAAATGATCCTTGTCTCACCAAATTTCTTAGCTTATCCGAGTTCGTACTAGCTTTCGTTAAATATTTTAGCATCATGTGCGATGTGCACATGGATAAAAGACAAGAATTGACAGCCTATTTGGTGTTTATGGTGAAATTTGCCTCCACCTACGTACGCTACTTCCCTGTTTTACGAGTATCATAAGCAATTCATGCAAAAAGTGCAGCCATTTTTGCACACTCGCGGTATTAAACCAGACTGCTCGAAGCGAGAGGATGGTTTGTATCTAGCTATTGTTGCCGGGCGACAAGGACGCGCGTGTAGACGATGTCATGGGGTGGATCATTCGACCGAATTCTGTCCGATTCTCTTTCCAACAGATGTAAATTCCTTAGCCGGAGGAATAATAACAACACCAATCACACCGAATCCGAATACATCAGGTAGTTTTCTACGACGCGAACCTGTCTATGTGGCCGATGGTTCACACAAGAACAAATTGTCCGATGAGATTTCAAAATTCGTTTCAAAGTCAAACTCCAGCATTAAACGCGTCACTCGACGCACTGGCTTCAGGCATTTAAGTGAACTACGCGACTTCTCACGTCGTTTATAAAAGAGAGAGTTTTATTTCTAAAGAACAGAATAGTGTAGTTTAATTTTACACTTACAGTATGATTGGAAAGTAAAGCCACAACGCAGATTAACATTGAGTTACTCGAATCTATGTTACGCGATCACCAAGACAGAAGTTTTGTTAATTACCTTATGACAGACCTGAGAGAAGGTTTTCATACTCGCGTTTGTACATTGCCAAACATCAGTTACGAAGCCCCTAATTTGCGATCAGCCAGAAATGACCCGGTCACCGTTACTCGATTACTCGACACAGAACTGCGAAAAGGATTTCTCATCGGGCCTTTCGAAAGTCCTCCATTTTCCAAATTTCATATTAGCCCATTGGGTTTATTGTATCACAAATATAACAAATCGATTGATACTTGACTTATCATCTCCGCGTTCTTATTCGCTTATTCCCAGTATGAATGACCTAATTGATGGCGGTGAATGTTCAATGCAGTATACCACTATTGATGAGGCTATTTCGAGAATAATGACCACTGAGAGAGGATCGTTATTATGCAAACTGGACATTAAGGATGCTTTCAAATTGATTCCTATTCATCCCACGCTCTGGCCTTTTTATGGGTGCAAATGGGAAGCCAGTTATTACTTTTTCGTCCGTCTTCCATTCGATAGCAGAAGCAGCCCACAAATTTTCGATACCCTTTCTCACGCGCTGTGCTGGATTTTAAAAACTCAGTATTCCATCCCATACATTCAGCACCTTTTGGAGGATTTTTTGACGGCGGATATGCCTGATAGTGAAGGACTAAGGACAATAGCTATTTTGATCACAGTGTTCAAACGTCTCAACGTTCCTATCTCTCCAGATAAAACTGTGGGACTCGAGACAACGTCAGAGTATTTGGGACTTGTTCTCGGCACGCTTTCGTTTGAAACACGATTACCGCAAGAGAAGGTCGATAGAATGAAAGCGATGATCAGTCGAGAACGGAGTCATGAGTTACTCAGAGGGAATTATTATAATTATTAGGACATTTTGTCAATGCTACCAAGGTCATTCTTCCAGGTCGGTCATTCATGTCATTTTTGTTTCGTCTATCTACAACAGTTACACAGCTGCATCATCACCTGAGATTAAGTCGCGAGGCAAGATTAGATTTAGATATGCAGAGCAGTTTTCTTCAAAACTGGAATACAAGGTCATTATTTCTTGAACTTTCGACAATATCGAATGCCAATCTCGAAATATTTCCCGCCCCTTCTGGAAGTATCGGGTATGGGGCGATTTTTCAGGACAGGTGGTTTTCGGCACCTGGGACGTAGATTTCTTGCGTATAGCACAGAACATGCGAGAAAGTGCATTAATTGAGTTATTTCCAGTCATCGCAGTTGCATTCATATGGGGCAGTTTGTGGCAAAGGAAACGAATCGTGTTCTGCTGTGATAATGAGCCATTGATTTATATTCTGAATAAGGGTCGTTCTCAGTGCCCCTGATCATGCGCTTTATTAGTCGTCTAACATTACTCTCGATGTACCATAGTTTCTATGTAACGGCTGAACGCATACCTGGCATTCATAACTGTATTTCTGATGCACTTTCACGTCAACAACTGCACAAGTTTAGACAATTAGCTCCGTATGCTAGACAAAATCCCGAAACCATTCCGCTGTTATCTTCATTATTGTATCCCTAGTTCGAGTTTTCTTCCATGTTCACCAGTTTATACCAATAAACATAGAATTACAGCTTAGGTGGTTAATTTTTCCTTTCCAGGACGAGCGAATAAGGTTCACATTTCTGTCAACCACTGGAAGTCAAAATTATGGGCGGTAGCACCTTCTGATACCACAAAGAAATCGTACTTAACCGGAGTGGAAGCGTTCGAACAGTTTCTGAATATCTATGATACCACCAGTGTTAAAAATAATCCTCTTGGTGACCGTTCACTGCAAGATTTCATTGCTTACTGTGCAGGAACACTTAGGATAAGAACAGGCACAATCCGTTTATACTTAGCTGCGGTTAGATTCCAAGCATTACAATCCGGGTTAAAAGATCCCTTGCGACTTTCAAATGGTACTCAAAAGTTTTTTATCAGTACGTTGCTAAAAGCAGCAGAACGATTACATGGTCCAAGTAAAATCATAAGAAAACCAATTACCTTTCGGCTGTTTATCACACTATGTGACACTTTAAATGGCTCGTTTTCCTCTCTCTACTGCGATATGATGCTCAAAGCAGCAAGTACCCTGGCTTTCTTTGGCTTTCTTCGCGTTGGCGAGTTTACAACCGACAAATTTAATCCCAACAAGGACCTAACTATAACTAATATTACGTTCCAGCATCAGAATATGGTACTCACTCTCAAAAGATCAAAATCGGATAGATGGCATCGTGGAACTAGAATCACATATTACGCAACGGAACACCGAATCTGCCTCCTCACTTTCATGAGCACATATCTCACATTTCGTACAAAATTAAAATCTCTGTTCAGGGCACTGTTCATCCTCCCAGACGGCACTATACTCGATCGTCACATACTAATTAATCATTTGAGGAGATTATTAGATTCACTAGGCTGTAATCCACTGCTTTATTCTGGACATTCATTTCGAATAGGTGCTGCCACTTCAGTCGCGAGAGCTCGAGTACCGACGTATTTAATCAAATTCCTAGGCAGGTGGCGAACCGAATCATATAGACGATATTTCGCTGTCTCACTCTCCTGTGTCATCGAGGCACTACACAAAATTACAAACTCAAAACGTTCTTAAGGATGCCACTCGAAACAAGTTTCCTCGTTCGTGGCTTTTTTCTGCTCCCCTTTTCGGCACGTTTTTGAACATTAGGTACAGTTTTTTGTTGCGTATTCGCACCTGGTGCCCTCAGAGGCAAAATAGATATTACAAGTATCTATATATATAAAGAAGAAAGTTTGTTTGTATGTTTGTTTGTATGTTTGTATGTTTGTTTGTATGTTTGTTCTCTATGCATTCAGTCCCTGTAAGAGCTAAAGCAGCCAAAATTTGCATGGCACACCCTTGGGTCCAGGGGAAGGTCAAGAGGGGGTCGGCG
>CAJNOQ010007205.1:0-12591 GCA_905250885.1 Didymodactylos carnosus
TGCACAGGACCGTTTTATGTAACAGTTTTTCCTAAATCTAATATGTAAAATCTTGCTAATTTAATTACATCAGAATTACACATGGGATGGTTATACTCATGCATTTTTTTAATATGCTAAATTAATGACGATAGAGTTGAACTAGTTGTTCGACAAAATATTATCGATTAGATTCGATGACACGATTTATAAATGTATCTGAATCTAGACTCCACGCTTTCACATATGAAAATCGTCGGAAGTTCCTGATATGTAGGCGGTGGCACGGTGAACTTATTTTGAAGCCAATCGAGTAGTTTATCAATACACTTTTTTTTGACACTGTAGACCCCTGACTTGTTATCTTATAAATACAGGATTTTTCTGAAGTAGGTAAGATTCCTATGTCAAAACCTTTTTCGAAACGTTAATCAGTCAATTTACCGTCATTTTTCTGTGCTGTAATGGCTTCGGCCACATCGTTTTAAAATGACATCTGTAAATTTTTTGTCGTTTCTTACCATTTAAATAAAGTTTCAGTTAATAAACTGACATCAGTGAGAGCATTTATCTGCTTCCTGTCTTATTCGAAGCTTGCATCAAAATTTAATAGATTCTATTTTTTATATAACGTTATTAAACATTTATTCTTTAGTAAATTGTACTTTTTGACATAAGGTACAATGATTCACACATCAACCATATGTGAACGTGCGACATAGTGATGGATGACTATAGTATATTTCTCTCTTATATTTTATACAATTTTTTCCTCCTATTTTCAGTGAAGAAAATTCAATGAATAAAGTTATGTATAAATCTCTCATTGATATTGTTTAATTTATTGTATAATATTTTCGTTTTTTGTAAGTTCTCTTCTGGTCTCTTTCAAAAATAGAAAGTTTTTCTCAAAAATTAGAATGATGCATATTCATAAGGGCATTCTTTTTTTATATCTATGAGAATGAAAAAATCCGAGCATCATTTTATAGTGATACATTTGAATATTTGACAATAAATTTATTCGTTTTATAGATGTATGTATACGTTACGCTATGCTTTATCAAATCTGTGACTATCTTACTTTTACTACATGCAGTCGATAGTCTTAAAACTGTAACAATGATAACATACACATGTAATCCTGATGTAGAATGTGGATGCTCCAAAAATTCAGCTGTTCTATCAAAAATAGTAGGTGGAGAACAAGCAATAGTAAATAGTTGGGGTTGGGCCGTTTCTTTACGATTGTTTGATTCACACATTTGTGGTGGAAGTATTCTCTCTAAATATTACATTATAACAGCGAGTCATTGTGTACTATCGATACCCTCTCTTCGTTACGCATCTATTCATGTCGGTATAAACACACTGTCTCAAACGGGTCAAGTACGAAAGATAGCTCAATCGTTCATTCACGCAGATTATGATTCAGCAACGCATGAAAATGATATTGCAATTCTTCGTCTGACTACTCCATTGGACTTATCAGATTTGACAGTATCCACAATTTGCTTACCAAATAGTACATCAGCTTTACCTCAATCGGTAGAATATCCTCTGCCAGGATCGACTTTGATCGCTATTGGTTGGGGTGTTTTATCATCCGAAAGTAATCGGGTATCCCAAACACTTCAACAAGTGACATTAACCGCAGTCCCAAAAACAGCATCCACTTGTGTCCGTTCCCTATCCAATTCATCAGAACAATTTTGTGCAAGTGCACAAGGAAAAGGTAATAACGTCTCTTTTCTTTATCAAGAAGTCACAGTTAGTATCCACATACATTTGGCTGAACAGAGAGTTGATCCTAATTCGAGTGATATTACAAAGTTGTCAAAAAAAAGTCATACAAAAGATATGAAACATTTTTCTTTCATATCCTAGACACTTGCCAAGGTGATAGTGGTGGTGCGGTAATGCTCTTTCTTTCAAATCAACGATGGCAGCTAGTTGGCGTTACATCGTTTGGTGTGGGTTGTGCATCTCCATTTTATGCAGGTATTTATACTCGTGTTTCATACTATGTGGGTTGGATAAACTGTATTCTCGGTACGAATCATACGTATTGTCCAACACGCATAACTAAATTAGATATCTCAGAAGCCAATAATTTACTAAACTACAATTATCTATTAGTATTATTTACCTTCATCATTATGTATTTATTGAAAAATTAAGGACATTCATATTTTATACGAACATTATTACTCATTATTATACTTCATCAACGATTTTTTTATTATAGTCGGAAACCATAAGCATTTGTTTTTTATTATTAGATCATGTTATACAAACGATAAATAGAATAACTTTGATAGTTTAAACTTGTCACGATAGTGTTACGTATATGAATGCGTGTTGAATAATTTGGTCTTGTAGTCTTGTCGTCTACTTTCGTAGAAAACTCAATAGAGTAATGAATGTGTAAGAAGAAACAGTCTACTCTAATATACTTCCAAACTGTTTTAAGGCGAAATTAACATCAGACAACTTATAAAAATCTATATCGACTATAAACGCTATCACAGTTCCTGACAACTAACAATACTCTTTTAAAGAGTCAGTTTTTTGAAAACATGAAATTCCGCAATTTTGAGAAATTAATTTAGTCAATAGAATTTATACCTAATTGGATTTACTTTTCCATCATTTTTCCGATCTGTACCACACTGATGTGTGATTGCAGATATTGGAAAAAAATGTTTGTCCAAAAATTAGAAGCTGAACAGAAATAATCAAGTGTAAATTTTTGAGTTCAAGTTAAGCAAGGTGGTATTTGCTTCACGAAAAAACTGAAGCAACACACTTCTAACACTTTATTCAGTAGTTAAAAAATGCTGGGTGAAAAATAGTTTGCATAAAATAGATTTGCATTAATCAATTGGGTCAACAATGTAAAAGATTTAGGTTTTTGAATGTTTGTTTCTCACGAAAGAAGTATTTTAACTCAAAACCGCGTAACTTATCTTCACATTTTTCAGAAAACTTTAACTTTAAACAGAACATCAAAACCCAATTTCAGAATTGGGCTTTTCTACATCATTACCATGGATGTCACCTTTAATTTAAGATTAACGTGAGATTCCCAATGCTTCATTTGAGAAATCTGTCGATGTCCTTTTACCATCGAACGAAAGCGTTAATTTATGGTGTGTATTTTAGAGCTTTTCGTACAATTCATATGACTTTTGTTTAAGTTATCACTCGGAGCTAGAAGATGTCTCATTTTGAGTAGAAAGGTTCGTTTTACAATTTATCGTTGTTGAAAAAAGTTTTAGCATATTTTCCCATATATAAATCTCAGCTTTTTAAAGAATATGTTCTTCATTGCTTTTCGTAAACCGCTAAGAACTTTTGCTAAAGCCCAAACGATTACAGATTCTGATAGAGGACACATCGGGCTCTACTACGCATAGAAATGGTATAGAACATGGTGAGCTAGAAAGGACTTTGTTGTCAAAGAGTAAAAAGAAAGATTAATCTTGTTGCCTCTAATTTTTTGTGAACGATTTATAGACGTATATAATTGGTTATATTTTTTTAACTTTTTGTGACTTGTATAGTGAAATTATATTTGATTATGTCTCATTTCTACGGTTATAAATAAAAACTAACCTTTTATAAGGTTTATGTAATACTGTTACGGTATAATAAACCTGAGAAAATAAAAGAAAATACCCGAAATTTAACCAACGAAAGCGCACACATACCCATATACTTAGTTCACCACCAGAAATCAGTCAAAATAATTCTTCCCCGAATTGCAATCTCTTTATTAATCTGTTTACATTTTACGAAATCTGATACAAATAATATAAAATTGACTAGTGGTTCTTGAGTATTGTGATAGCCGTCGAATTTGTGGCACACTTGTGATTTTGACTCGCTGCTGAGTGCGTGTGTTGTGCTATTAAGTTCACTTTTTTGTTGTTTTGGTAGTAGGCTTCGCTGTAGTCATGGTTGTCTTGGTAGTAGGCTTCACTGTAGTCGTTGTTTTGGTGGTAGGCTTCGCTGTAGTCATGGTTGTCTTGGTAGTAGGCTTCACTGTAGTCGTTGTTTTGGTGGTAGGCTTCGCTGTAGTCATGGTTGTCTTGGTAGTAGGCTTCACTGTAGTCGTTGTTTTGGTGGTAGGCTTCGTTGTTTTAGTGGTGGTAGTGGTACCCAGGATCGCTCGGATCCATGACTGATAATACGCAACTTTTGTATATACACCGCTGAAATCTGGTAAGCCACAGCCAATACCGTATGAAGTGATACCAACTAATTCCCATTGATGACTGGATGTAAACATCATTAATGACCCTCCTGAATCACCCTGACACGTATCTAAATAGGAAAACCGTTACTTTTTAATCAAATAAAACTTATAAATGATGCAGTTAAAATAACGAAAGCAATGTTTTAGTTATGCTTTCAAAATGAAATGAATATTATAAATTTCTTCCTGTATGATTATATGTCAAAGTATGTTGTTAATGTTTCAAGATGTACCTTTAGAGCACCAAAATACTTTTAACAGGTAAATATAGCGTTGTAGTTTCGTAACGCTCTTATTTTTCCAAACTATGTCTGACTTCTCTCAAATTTTTGGATACAGTAGTAAGGTATTAGTAATAGGTGCTTGCTAAATTTTACCTACCCTTTCCCCCGCCAGTAACTCCAGCGCAAAATTGTAATGTTGAATTTTCCAAAACACTACGGCAAGTGGCTGCGGTTTTTGATATAGCTTTCACTGTCACTTGTTGTAAAGTGTCCGATAATGTTAAACTTCCCGCTGATAATGTGCCCCAACCAATGCCAACGAGAGTACTCCCGACGATTGGATAATCTTGTGTTTTCAGCAGATTTGGGTCAATAGTTGGTAAACATATTTTTGATATAAGAAGATTGGTCATGTCCAGAGGAGTTTTTAGCTGAATGATTGCAATATCATTTTCAAACGTGACAGGATCATATTGTGGATGAACATATGACTTGGTTAACGATCGTACTATACCGGCTTGCGATTGTGTATCAATACCAGCGACGATTGTGCCCACTGATAATGAACCAAGGTCATCCATACAATGAGCAGCTGTAATAACATAGGAAGCTGAAAGTATTGCCCCTCCACAGATGTGTTGATTCCTTTCACGTAAAGATACCATCCATCCCCAACTACTGGTTTTAGCCGCTTCACCTCCAACGATTTTTGATACAATAGCAGAATTCTTTGAACAACCACACGGGCTTGTCGCATTACAAGTGTAGATTGTTGTACCATCTATTCGCTGTTGAAACAAGCAAAATATTACTAGGAGGCAAATACAACTAACGCTCATATCTCAGTCAACAACATCCGTTTACTTTCTACAGTAGTTTAATAAACTCAAAGTATGTAACTGTAAGAATCACATCGACTCTTCTTGTCTGACTTTTTTGTTTACTGTTTTTTTATTTTTTTCTGTCAATATGAGTAAATTTGTTATTATGTATCATAAATTTTACACTCAATAAATGAGTTGGAAGAAAAATGATTCGATTCTTTTTTCCGCCCCTTATTCAAGTGTAACATTCAACTGATAGCACGTGTGTAGGTAGTCATTTTTTATTCATAGTTAATTTATACACAAAACTTAAGAAATTATTAGAGAGACACTATGGATATTCTTGGTGACATACTAACTGAATAATCGTACCCTATGATTAATTACTTCGCATACTTACACAAATAACGTACAAAAGTTCATGATAAAATCGATTTCAAATAATTACTTTTCTTTCTCTTTTTCTCAT
Organism: Didymodactylos carnosus; assembly: GCA_905250885.1. Classification (NCBI taxonomy): domain Eukaryota; kingdom Metazoa; phylum Rotifera; class Eurotatoria; order Philodinida; family Philodinidae; genus Didymodactylos; species Didymodactylos carnosus. Next base: position 5,758 of record CAJNOQ010007205.1, read on the forward strand.
AACTAAATATTCTTGAAGTTCACTATAATGGATAGGAATACAAATGTTTCTCATATGTATGATTAGTCATTAGCATCTTTTTTGGCGATATTTTTTCGCTTTACAGGAAAACTATAGGCGTGCTTTTCATGTTGGTTTTTGTGTCGGAAGAACAGTGATGACTGTTCATGGAACATACCTTAAAAATAAGAGAATGTGGAGAAAATACTGTGAACCTGTAATCTTCAGTACTTCCCAGCCCAAAAAACACCAAGAAACAAATTTATTTTGAGATACTTTTTCGTCTTACCACAGTAGGCGTAACGGAGGTATACAACTTTTTCCGTTTGGATGTAAAAGCAGAGTTATTTCCCTTCAAAATAAAACAAATCCTATCTCAAAACGTTCGATTTTAGTTCAGTTAGACAAATCGTCTCAGGTGTCCAAAACTTCGACCTGAAATGATGATTTTTGACAAAAAGAAAAAGAAAACAAAATTCGCTTCTAACTGCTTTTCGGCCTGTTCACGTAAGATGACATCATTAAGTTTTTGAAAATTGTTTTTCATGGTAGAACTGATATGAGTACATCACTAAATGTGGCTTTTTTTTATTATGAATAATATGACATTTTTAAAAAATAAAAATAAAAATTTGATTGAAAAAATTTAAAAGTCACACTATTCCACAGAGAATTAAATTCTCTACAAAACGGCTCATTTTTTTTGGAGTTCAAACGCTCATAACAAATTTTATAAGCATTTTAAGTTTTTTACAACTCGAAAATTACTTTTTATTTATTTTTCACTTAAATGCCTTCCATCTATGACAAACTCTACAGGAAAGTGAAAATTCGTGTTTTGTGATGTTTACTCTGGCAAGAAAGCCGATAAGGGCAAAAATTTCTGCGGAACAATGTTACGAAAGTAAAATGATTATTGTGGGCCTGCAGAATTGAGTTGAAAATAATTTTTTTAAATCGGATAGCTCATCGATTAAACTACAAAGTGACTAGAAAAGAAAACATTTTTATCATTCGTTTTGCGAAAATTTGTAAAAATCCCCCCAACTACCTGAAAAAAGGGCCTTTTTCCGTAACAGCGTTATGTTCTTTGTTTTGTCCATATCTTTTCCTTTTATATATCGCAAAATGGAAGGAACTATATTGAAAAAACTATTTTTTGAGCTGCGACGTATTCAAGATTACAGATTCGTAGTATTTCCTCTATATCTTCTTACTTTTAAGATATGCAGACAAGTGTTTAATATATTTTTGTAGACAATCAAATAGCGCATCTTTTAAAAAAATAAAAATTTTATTATATTTTAGACTGAGATATATGCAAACAAGAAAATGAACAATTATTTAGAGACATCCGATATAATTTCAGAAGTTTTTGAAAGTAGCTTGATGTTTATTAGGTACATATGAAATGGTTGAATTTTCGATTCAAAAGAAAAAAAAGTGTCATCCTTGATAACCAGTGGTGATGGTAATGCACAATAGATGGCATCATGTTAGTCAAACGGAGTCTCATGCTAGATTCATGATGATAATCAGTTCTTTTACTTTGTTCACTTTTTTCTGTATTTTCTTCCTTTCAATCCATTCCACAAATTTGCGTTTAGATGATAGATTATTTTTGATATCCATACTGTACTACTAATATATTGGTGTGTGATTGTTATGTAATGTGGATCACTATATCTTTCTTATTCAAAAGGATTTTCTGACTACAAACTACGCGATTTACAACCACACTAACCAGATCTGTCACCGCGTCTGCATTAAACACTCTTTGAATATGTGCCATTCTGCATGAAATAGCACTAAGTTGCCAGTTAATTAGCCTGCATCCATGCATTTGATCGCCTAAACAAAAATATTGCGTCATATTAAGTGAAAAAGTCTTAATTCAAACGCAAGACTATGCTAACGTCATAATACAGTGAAACATGAGAAGGAACGATCAAAGACGTTCTTCCGATAGAATTTTGGATTATCCTGTTTTCATAAATCCAGTTTCATAAATCATACATTTATGAAACTTTTAACAAGTTTCATCAAATTTTTCATTTTTATGTAACTTCTGGGTTAAAAAATTCAACATTCAAGTTTCCTTAATTTTATGAAACTTGGAAACAAGTACAGGTCTCCTCATAAATTCATAAATATGTGATTTATGTTGTTTCAGGTTCAATTAATTAGTTCCTTAATTAATTATAGTACTAATATCAAATAAAAATATGGAATTTTATTCCAAAAGTGTATATACAAGTCTCTAAGTGAGATGTGAGTCTCTCAGAGATATATGCAGTTACGGGGTGATCCAAAAAAAACTTACCCCCTGTGTATTTATTGACTTTCTTGTGTACAAATATAATTGAAGTTTTTACCATTAGTTTATTCGAATAGAGCACAGATTTCTGAACGACACCAAAAATAAATTTCGATTCACTCTGCACAACACTACGTTCGGACGCCCGTATATCGCCGCTCGCAACTGGCTATTTGATTGCTGAATCGAGCAATTGCGTTAGATGCGAATTCACAAGTTTATGTGGCTTAATAGCTTCTCTAAATTGGTCTGTATTTTCTAGTGATGTGTACGGGTATAACTTTTCAATACCCATACCTATTCGACGAGTCGGATACGGATCCGAAAGAAGCCAGATCTACGTTTATCCAAAATGGTTAAATCGGTATGGAATATTTAAAATTTGTCTTTAATTAAACACTATAACTTTTGCTCTGGGATTAAAAGCTTAGCAGTTGCTTTACGTTTTTTTTCATGATTTTCAGCATTTTTCGAATATTTCAAGGAAAAATTAAGGGTGGATCTATTGACACCACTAAGCGGTGACAAGAAGAGCTGTTGATACCACCGAGTGGTGGCATGAAGGGCTATTGACATCTCCAAGATTTAGGGACCGAACCAAGGCTTGCTATCGAAGAGGTGTAAAGAAAAGTTATTGACACCTCCATGCTTAGAGGTATTAGGAAGAAACACTCAATGAATTGCTCTAAATTACGTTTCGTACTGTTCAACGTAGTGTCAATAGCCCTTAGTGCCACCACTTAGTGGTGTCACTAGCCCTTCTGACACCACCGGTGGTGTCAATAGCAATTCGAAAAAATTACATACACCAACAATATCATTCTCCGTCTGACACTAATGTTACCGACCGTAGATTTAAATCCACTAGATCCCTACGAACGGGCAAAGAAACATCATTTTCACCCAACAAAACGTTTTTACTTTCCCACGTAGTGGTCTACTGTTAAAATAGCGCTGATATATAGAAGCCCTTTTGCTCCTCGCTAAAATTCTATTTATAATTCAAACACGTAAACACCAGACTGAAAAGAGAGAATACAAGAGAGACATTTGCAACGGCGCTGCGTAGTATACTTAACTACATTTTATTTAAAAAGATACACACCCACACCATCTAACATTACATAAAGAGAAAATGCAAAGTTTGCAGCTGAATTAACAATAACTTAAAATTTGTTCGCTAAGCGAAGGTGAGTGCTGGAATAATTATACTATTACATAATTGCAATTATTTCATTTGATCTACTGATGCTACTTGTTCTTCAATTTCTTTTAATTGTCGTTTTAATAATTGTTGAAACGTCTCGGGCAATGACGTCGATTTTAAAAATGATTCGTATTTTTCAATTAAATAGGATTCACCACGCTTAATTTCAGCAATAACTGCTTGACGATCTGAACCTGTAACCAATGTTTTAAAATCAATCCTGAAATAGAAGACAAAAAAGTTCACGGTATTCAATCATATATCTGCACGCATCATTAAAGTCTACACGGTCTGATCCGCCTAACAAAAACCTGTTGTTTTTGATAGACGTTTAATTAGCCTTGGGTATGTTAGGTTTTACACTATTTATAAGCATCGCAGTTTATTAGTATTTTTTTATTTGCCAAGTTTCAATAGGATATTTCTTCTTTTCATTTTCGCTACGACATGAAAACTCGATAGGGATAAGTTATTGGTTGGAAGGAGACTCAGAAAAATTAAAAAAAGAGAATCTTAACACCCAAAAAGTTAGCCTAAATCCAACGAATCCTATGTCAGATGCAATAGTCTACTCACCATGTTCGATGAGCGGCTGCTGTCATCGATCCACTTTCAATAGGCTGTACCCCGGATTGTTTTATTAGTAAATGTAAATCTGTTACCATTTGATTTCGACGTTGAGCAATAGTCAAATATAATTGTTTTAATGTCACATCTTTAACATCTTCCGAACTTTTTTGGTAACCATCTCGACTATCGTATAAATATTCTAATATTTCATTGCATTTTTTGACATTTTCATTCGTACATGTTGCGCTCGTACATGCTGTGCTCGAACATGATGTACATTGTTGTGTTGACATTTTTTTACAGCTAAAACAATAGGCAAAAACATTTTTAGAAAGCCGTATTTAGCCCGAAATGTCTACTTCCAGAGTCTGTATAATTTTCTATCCTATAAGTGTTCTTTAAGATTTCTAGACGTTTTTCAGAAGTCCTGAAAACCAGTTCTGTTCAAACTTCACACATTTCCCATCTGTCAGATTTGTCCGCGCCAGGTAGTGTTTAAAAACTAAGTCTTCTTCCTTTCTTCCGCGAATACTCTTAAAAGGAAATCAGAGGAAGATCAGTCCTTCAGCTTTAAATAAATTGCATTTTATTCAAATGAATGTCGTCCTCAATTGGCATAAACTGAATTAACATTTTGACCTTAAAATAAACGCAATAAGTGCGTCGGTAACCGTTTCTTTTGAAGTCGACTCAAAGTTACTACCTTGTTATTGAAAATCGAATATACTTAAACTGACGTAGGTATAACCCTTTACGGATCTTTGAAGGGTCTCGAGATAAATTTTTAGATTTACATTAGATGAAGAACTTTACACATCAAATCAGAGAAAAATTCATAATATATTTTACATAATCTCTTAGCGAACGCCAACAGACTGCAGGTAAACAAAAGACGATTAAAAATTGGAGTCCGTTTTTGCCCTCGGACGGGTGACCAAGGCCAAAAAAGGTCTAAGCAAAAGTACCACTTTTGGACTCTTCGCCCTTTACTGACGTCAGGGAGTACGTCAAAACGTATTCTCAGACATTTCTAAAAAGTTGTGGTTTTCCAGACTAGTCTGGATGCTAGTCAACCACTTCTGTAGATATACGTTCCTAATGTCAAGGGACAGAGCAAGTGCAGACGAGCGTTACCTTGTAGTATTGTTTATAATGATATATATATTCTCTTGACTTTTCTCTTCACGTTATGTTCTCCTGATCTATAGTCTATTATATAGTCTAGGATTCTTCTATTATATAGTCTAGGATCTTCCCGAAGAATTGGAAGGACCATGCGTAGTTTCCCAAAATGGCTGCTTGGTAAATCACAGACCCATCAGATAAGACTAACGCACTAATGCAAATACAGTAAGAAGGATAAAACAAAGTAATAATAAAGCAGAGAAAGCTAAAGAAAGCAGAATGAAAAGCATATGAGCGGTCGTTGTCCTGTTTAATAGTATATTATATTTTAATATTTGGAAAAAAATAGATACAAAGCACATCTATGTAATTTCGAGGTAAATATAATTCATATTCAGTTGGACATTCATTTCTTAATATCAGTTAATACTGGAAGTAAGATGGCATATTTTTCAGTGACAAGAAAGTTTTCTGTCTGCTTTAATCAAAATTAATTAATACCATTTAAGTGCGATCGCTCTTTGCGTACTTTCAAAACTTCTTTTTCTTCGAAAAATCGATTTCAGATAGAGACTTTGGAGTCAATTTTGATATAAGTTCTCTCACAGCTGTGTGACCAATAACAAATTCAACAGAATTAGATCCAGATCAGTGATTTGAGTTTAGGAGCAGTGCAGCGAGAGCTATTTCTTCTTTCCGAAAAAATATTTTCTCTTTTTTCTAACATATGTTGAAAAAGTGACTCGTACTATCTTGAACGGACCTTGAAGAACTTTTGCCTCTAGCCAACGGTTTCCATCTTCTGATTCTGACGTGTCGCTTCGTCTCCTAAAAAAATTTTCTGATCATCAAAAGGAAGATATTACTCGATCAGAGTTGCCAGATGGTCCGCATCTTGCGGACAAATTCGTGATTTTTGAGTTTTTCCGCAATTTGTCCGCTATCTGCTATTTCTCAGCATTGCTTCTGCTGTTATTCCTCTGAGTTAAAAATTCGTTTAACTCATCGTTATCATGCACCGAAATTTATAATTATTTCTTATCAACGCCAGAACTGCTTAAACTTACTCATCCCTAGGACGTTTAAAACGGTGTAATTATCTATTAAATGCCAGTTAATAGCTGATAAAATAGTCATTAAATGGTTATTTTTACACGTTATAAATGGGAACGTTATAATGCCTTGAAATGACATTTTTTAACAGGCTGAAAACTGTCTGAAAATAGGCAGTTAATAGCATCATGTAATGATCATTTTTGCACCATTACCGGCTGTTAACAGTCAATTATCGAACGTTTTCTTTGATTAATTTTTTTGATTTGTATCCCAAATATAGTGATTTCCAAAATTTTTGACATTTATGGTACCTTAGACCCAGGGTGCCATCAATGGATTCAGAATCAGCGGCGATGTTCACGAGACAAGTTTCGATAGGTATGCACCAGTTACAGTTTTTTACCAGTTAACTGTAACTGTCAAAACTGTAACTGCTCATAACTGTAGACAAATATTCTAGGGTGAATTAGTCTTCTACGATTTGGAGACATTTTAAGAACAGAGACATCCTTAAAATGTATGCAAATCGTAGAAGACTAATTCACTCTAGAATATTTGT
>CAJNOQ010007206.1:0-12589 GCA_905250885.1 Didymodactylos carnosus
TTGATAGTTGATTTAAGTGCGTTTCATGATGATCCAGAAAACAAGAGTTGGAGCGAACTAACAGAGAGAGAACGATATTCTTTGAAATATGTAATGATTGACGACGCTATTTAACTTACTCATTCACACAGAAAAGGTAGTTTTATGTGCAAATGCGTCGCAGGAGAAGCGTTTAAACTTATACCATTGCATCTCTCATTGTGAAAACATTACGGAGTACACTGTTTCAGAAAAAACTACTTTTTATGCTCGACTTCCGTTCGACGCCAAAGATTTATTGACAGAGGCTGTTGTCTGGATTTGCCTTAACAACCATGGCACAGTGAATCTGCTTCATTTATTGGATGATTTCTTTGCTGTGGATCCACTAGGTGCAGATGCGGATAGAACGACGGCTATTATTATATAACCTTATATTAACCTTGATTTTCAAAAGATTAGGTATCCCTCCGTCTTTAAAACAGATAACGGGACCGCTTCATGAATTGGAATCCCTTAGATTTACACTAAATACATTGTTAATGGTTGAAAAATTGCCACAAATGATGTTTGAACGGTTAAACCGTTCTTAGATAGAAAGATGTGTGCAAACGAGAAATGCTGTCACCTCTTGGTCATATGAATTTTGCTACCAGAGCAGTTGCAGTGGAACGTTCTTTCACATCCTTCTTATTTAAACTTACAGGAAAACGTATTCATTTATTCTGCGACCATCAGGCAGCTGTTAGAATAATTAATAAAGGGCGAACTAAATGTGGTTTAATAATGAGATTCATTAGGAAATTGACATAAATAGCTGCTGAAAATAGTTTTGTAATGACGGCAGAGTTCTTGTCAATCATAGATAATAGTATAGCAGATTGTCTTTCACATTTGCAGTTACGAAATTCCGCCAGTTGATCCCATTTACCAACATTCATCCTTGTCAAGTACTAACACTAGTAGCGTTAATGTTCCCATCGAATATATAGACAAAATTTTAAACGAGTTGTTGATAAACTCTGCAGTGAAATCAACACATGATACGTACAGTTCATGTTATAACTTATTTGTTAAATTCTGGAACACTTTATTGCATATAGTCATGTTCGAAAAGTTCACTGGTGTATGATAAAATCATACCTAGCAGCCATTAGACATTTCCAAACTTTAGGTGGTTTTACAGACCCTTTCTCAATGAACTGGGAGCACCGATAGAGTGAATTAGATTATTAGTCAAGACTACGAAACGTTTGCAAACAAAACAGTCTAAACAGTGGTGACTTATCACATTTGAAATATTAAGACGAATCTGTCAGCGGTTAAGAAGTAGAGTATTTTCTCCTTGCATTTATTAGAAGCGGCAAACATTTTTCGGATTCTTTCGTGCAGGTGACTTATTCCTGACAAAATTGGAATTTGAGTAAAATGTTACTGTATCTAATGTCGATTTACTAGCCAGTCAGCCAGTAGCAAAAGTGATATTAAAAACAACCAAAACAGATCCTTGGGATTTTGGGATGTGGGATTTATAGTGTCAGAGTAACGAATTTCTTTTTTAGACTAAGTTTCCGTACACTATAAAAGAGAAAGCGCCGCAGAGGACTTCTTTGGACGATGAATGAGCACTTTTGGAAGCCAGTGTTAACGCAAAAATTGAGAAACAAGCTCCCATAGACAGTTTTTTAAAGTGTCCGATTCATCGTGTAGACATGTGATCAATAGAAGCAGTTTCTGCAATGTTCCGGAGTTCCAAACTTTGGAAAAATATTCGTTTACATACTACACATCTATAGTGTATGAAACTCAGTATAAGCCTCTTCCTACCTCTCACTGCACAGTTCTGTGAGCTACAGTATCAAACATTAGTATTAAGAGGTGATATTGATTACATGAACATTCACGATTTTGATGATTATAGTGAGGTGAATAGGAGAGCATAAAGGTGAATGAAATGTCAAGTAACTTTGTTCATTCAGTCAAAATATGCAATTGTTCCTTAACGTCTTGCCAACAAGTTATGATTCAGATAAAATCAATGAAAATCTTGAGTAATTTTTTTTTGGTGAGATTATTCGCATAAAGATAATCCAATGTCTGCTCGTGTACTTCTTGGAGAAGGCTATTACACGTATGCTGAAAATTGATTGTTTGAGAACTGAAAATTGGTTTACTTTCTACTTCAAACATAAAACAATTAACACAAGAACTGAATGCTATGGAATTCCGGTGAAAGGAGTGATGAATTCGATTTATATTTAGCATAAAAATTTTCTCCCAACTGCTTCTTTGATTTATTTACTTGTTAGTAACAATAATGAACAGTAATAAGTACTATACACAACATATCATTATTACCAATATCAGCAAGATATATTCGACAAATGCTCATTACATTGAAGAACTTAGTAAATTTATCGCATATATCAATAATAAACAAATGAAATTAACAGTATTATCATCTATTATTCATCCCCCTTTTTCCAAGTTTAATAACGAAGCTATTAATGTTATTTCACAATAAATTATTATTTCAGATACTGAGGGAATGCGTTAAAGAACGATTATTAATGATAACCAACAGGCTTATTATCATCTGGACTAATCACCTGTGCATTCACCAAAGTAAAACATTTAAATTTAACTTTTAATTACAACAGAAGGCATTAATGAGCCGACGCCATTTATTGATTAATGCTGTTATTCAAATACGATGTCATTGATAAAAAATTTGAAAATAGTTTAACATTATTAAATTTAATTCATTAAAAACCAATAAAAATCCTTCACATTTTAAAATAAGATAAAACATTTTCAGAATTATTTGAACATATACGACTATTGTAGATGGAAATAAGGTAAGAGAAAATAAATCGGTTAAAAATGAAATATTGAAATATGCACGGTCGATGTACAATAATTAACTTTAGATAGTCAATTCGCCTCTCTGTTATTCGTTATTGTTCACAATGATGTTATTTAAAAAAAATAAATGGTACAAGTGTCGGAAATATTAATATAAAGTACTGAACTAACTGTAGAACGATCTTTATTCACTCGTATTTGATAAAGTACTCATACCAGAGTAAGTGGGTAACGATGTCCTCGATGTGGCCAGAGTAGGTGGAGAGTGTACATGTGTTGTTCTATTATAAAGATGTTCCCTGTCAGACATGTTACTATTGCTATTAATGGTACTCGTTTTACTAGTCTGATAATTATCATCATTTAATGAATGATGAGATAATAATTCAACATTATTTCTTGTAATATTCATGGTACTTCTTTTTCTTCTGTCTTGTGGTACAACTCTCGCTTCATCGCCATTTTCATACAAATAACTGAGTCGATCATCGGGATTGTACAAGTATAAGAGACCACCATCTTCAATACCATAAGAATTTAATGTTCGATTGAAATGAATTCGTTTGTCACCATATTCCAAGATGAGTTGATCTAATTTTCCAAGTCCTTCTCGTTTTGCAATAATCTGAACAAGATTTATAGATGGTTCTTCTAAAAAATTTGTTATTGGTATGTCAACTGTTAATCGTTTGACTTGTGAAGCACCAGGTAGTAATTTACGAACAGCAACAAAAAGACGAATAGTCTTCTCATCTTTCATACTAAATAAAAAACAAATAAAATAGAACTTTGAGCGTAATTCTCAATATAAGTCAGAGGTTACCTTAATAATCGTCGATTTAATTGAGTTAGAGCTACACGTTTTGGAAATGGATCGGTGATGGATGATTGTGAAATACCACCATTCCCTACAATAAAATGAGAGAGCACGTTTTTGAATCTGAACAACTGTAACTTCTCGAAATCATACTTACATTTTCTATGTGCTAGTTTAGGATCTTTATGACGTTGATAACATCTATCGCATAACATAAAACCACAATGTCGACAAGGTCTTAAAACTGTGAATGTTTCACATTCTGTACATTTAGCGCTGGTTGAATGCAAATTTTCCTCGATTAAATTTCGTACGAGAAAATTAGATGGAAATCCTTCTGGTGGAACAATATGTTCTTTGCGACACTCAGGACAGATAAGAATATTATTGTTTTGAATCAATTGATTGAGACAAGAATAACAGTATGTATGACCACAGGGTAACAAGTGTGGATCGACATATTCATTCAAACAAACTGGACATCGAAGGAGATCGCCGAGACGTTGAGGGATCACAGCGCTCCTTGGTGATGGACGCATAATACCTCGTCTGTCGATAGAACGTAATGAGCGACGTAATGGCCGACGTCTTCTGAAACTATTATTATTAGTTGCTGATGCAGCTGCGATTCTCGGCATTACGACTCTGTTATTATTCATTCCCGGCAAATAAATCTGTCTTTTTTCAATGTTGAATGAACCAGGTTGTGCTCGTGCACTTTGGCCATGTCGTCTTTTACGTCGTTGAGGTGGACCCGCTAATCGTCTTGGAATATTCGGCGATATGTTTGACTGAAGTGGTCGCTGTTTCCGTCTTTTTCTCCTTCGTGGCTGTTGTGGCCCCCTTTGTGGTTGTCGTCTTAAACCACGATTATTTAATACATTCTCATCTTCTAAGCCAGCTAAATCAAAATCATCAGCTGATCCACTTGGTGGTGGGATAACGGGAACATCACCAAACAATTGATCGATTGTTGTATCCCATTGATGAACGGGAGGTTCCTCTGGCTGAGCATCTGCACCGCCGAATATATTTAGTCCACTAAATGGTGCATTGGGTCCCGATAAACCTAATGTGCGAGAAAGTTTTGATACCGCTCGACCCATTCATACTACCATTTCTTCTGTAATAAATATCATATTCACTCTAATCTGTTGACGACTGTTTTAACTATTACTTGCCGTCTTTTACACAGATCAAATTCGAATGGCAAATTGTACCAATGATAATTGTTTGTAGTTCAATACAATATAAACGAAGATTTTGTGCGGTCGACTTCAATACAGTTTCTGTTCAGGAACGTACATGTATCTCCGGTTCAAAAAGGAAGAACGAAACAAAGGTGCAATCAAACTTGACAAAAACCTACCTAATATTAAACAACAAAGGCCGTATCATAATGTGTTTGGCATGATTCAACTGTATTTTTTCGTCATGCATCGCTTACCTTTCTTTCTTCCGTTTTCCTGGCCTTACGCAATAAAAAATAATAGACTACTATATGCAACGGCTTTTAGTCACTTCAAATGCTCTCAAAAGCTTCAGAGACCGAAAGGCCGTAGTCAAAGACTTCTATTATTGTTTTAGAATATAATATCAATCAATTCAATTTTGAATGGAAATTCGATGAAAATAGAAATATACTTGCTACGGTAATAATTTATTTCGAAATGTACATATTGTAGTTCTTTTTGGGCGATAATATGTACATGTTCTGTTTTTACTGTTCATTTGAAAGATAATAAAATGTACTTATGTAATATCAGTATGTTAAACAATGCGATTTTTATACTCGATTGTTCACTCAAATCTTGATCATTTTTGTACACAAAGAAAAGCTCGATGTCTTTATGTTAAAAATGGTATTATTCTATGATAGTCCAGAATAAAAAGTGTTAATCATTTGTAAGAGATATATGTAATCAAAATACATGTGTTAAGTATGACGAGACATCAGATGTTGAAAGAACAAAGTAATAGTATTATTATAATATTATTACTAAGTATTCGACTATACAGTTGGCACGCTTACAATCATACTTCAAACAAACTTTTTAGTTTACTATCTATGACTGTGTGACTAATATAGATAAAGTCATAAAAACTAATAGGAGTGAACATCTTGTGGAACAATATTAAACCAAAGTAGTTTCCTTCTTTACATTGTGAAACGCCCATTTTAACTGAGGATGCTGCAAGAATAATACGACAAAATGTCTCAAAGCGTCATTAATTTGCTTTAGGAATGTTTTACAAGATGTTTACCGTTAGTAGTTCTCTACTAAAAATATTCATCTTTAAAAAATTCATCTAGAATCGTTAAAGTTTAGAAATAACCTCTTCGTGTGAGTTTTTGTATGGTATACAATTTTAATTTTTCTTTAAAAATACCAGTATCAATACATTTCACTCTAGATTAATTGCGCCATCCATAGTATTCATTCATAAAAATTCCATTTCTGAAACTAACGCTGGTACGCTCTTCTGGTGTAAGATATATTCGATGTTAGTTGAGACAAAACTGATCGCCATTTTTGTGTGACACTAAGTTTTGACAGTTTATAAGTAAACAGGTAACATATAACCATTGGCATGTATATACTTAAATTATGTTTCTCGCTTTGTGAAATACATAATTTATCTGGTTTATTTGTTTTCTTAACAAAAAAGTGAATAGAAGAAACCAGGAGGGAAAAAGAAAACACACACACACACACGCACAATACATAAAATCCAGACTTCTGGTCAACGACTTATACACTTTTGTTCTTATCTCTTCAAAAAATGTTAGTTGACATATTTAAGTGACTCCAAACTCACAAGCAACTAAAAAATACAAAGGACAACAACAAACAAAGTCATGGTGTGCACAGTATTTGTGAATATTTGTTCTTAATCATCACTGTACAATCCATCTTTAAGATAGATCCATCATTTCCGCCGTATTATTACTCGTGTTTATAATTGTTTGTTGTTGCTGTTGTTCATGTTGTACATATTCATACATTTGATTATATTCTGATGACCCTTTAATAAAATTTAAAAAACTCATAACAGCCGTTGATTTATCGGCATCTTTTATTTGTTGTAATGCCAAAAATGATTTGATAGCTGCACGTTTTAATTCATCATTCTTTTCACATTCTTGTTTAACACTATTGGCTTTGATTTTCGTATCAATAATTTTTTTCAAAGGTGCAATCAAACGTTCCAGACGTTGAAGAACAATATTTGGCATCAAAATACTAATACGAATGACCATCAAAAATGTCAACATTCGAACGTCGTAATGGTCATTCAAACCATTTTCAACATAATTTAAATATTCAAATATATCTAATTTATCTAGACATGTATCTAACAATGTGTACATACATTCGTAAGCGGCTTTACGTAAATCTAAACCATCATCTACGGTATGTTTAAATGGACCCATTTCAACTTCACGAATTAATTCTGGACGAACTTTTGTTTCGTTATATAATTTTTCTAACAAAAAATCTTCCAATAAATCACGAATTAATACGGGTTTGTTATGAGCAGCTAAAAACCGAATAAAAAGATTTTATTAAAAATGAGATCAGTCAAGCTTTTCTCTCCATATATATAAAATAATCACATAGGATATTAGAAAGTGAATTTTAACTAAGGTTATAGTCATGAATTTAATTTAATAAAAAAACGCTGAACTTCAAAGCAAATATGTAAGTGAGTCCTTCAATTGTTGTCATACAAGATCTTAAATCATAATCTCGATTATATCACGCTTACGAGTAGAATCCTACTTAATTCTGAACTTCTTTCTTATTAAAAATTATTTTCATCTATAAGACTATCGTACTAATATTCTGAAAGAATCCTCAAGTTCTCAATAGCCAGTACTTTGAGAAATATGAATAAACAAGACTACGGTTAAACAAGTATATAAAAATTTGTTTCATACCTGAATTAAACAACACCAATGCTACACGTTTAATATGAATATTTGAATCTTCTAATGCATTTAAAAAGTCTTTGATATATAAACGCAAAATATTGTCAATATGTTGTGGTTGATCTAATATTGTAAATTTGACTGCTGTCAATATTGTACTACGTATATGTACTTTATCTTCAGCTTGATTTTTTAAAAAACTTTCACGTAATATTGGCAATAATTTTTCTGGTTCCAATAACGTCAATTTACCCAAACATTCGGCAACAACATTTCGTGTACCCTCTTCAGAACATTCACAGTGAGCAAATAATGCTGACCAAATATCATTAATATATGGACGTAACAATTTATAATTATCATTCTGAGTGTGACTATGATAAGTGATGATTTCTTTTAGTGAATGTAATAATAAATATTGTTTCTTCGATTGATTTGCCGTTATTTCATTTAATATAAACGGGATATGTTTATCTAAACTACGGATACCAATATAACCTAGTGCGTATGAAGCAGCATTACGTAATTCTTCTGATGATGATGAAAATGTGTCCAAAATAATTTGTTGTAAATTTATTGATGATTGGGCCAAATCAGTGTATTTACCTAAAACCATAACAACATTATTACTTGAAACATTTTTGAAACAAATATTAATTAGATCGATTCCAGTACTTTCGTTTCTTATTACTTACCAGTTTCTCCCAGACATAATAATGCTAAAATTTTAATCGAATCACTAGTTTTTTGATTATTTAAATCATCTTGAAATTTATTAATAAAATATTGTCCATCATTGAGATTTTTCACCGTAACAGCAGCAAAACATTTTGCTATTGAATAAAATGCTTGTTTATGTACAACTAGAGAATTTTGTTGTGACTCATGTCCAAACATAGTGATTGTTGATGCTGATGATTGAGCGCTACCTGTATTAATAGGCTGATAGATCGGTTTAATGAACATGTTAACAAAATCTTTATAGGGTATCGTTTTTGGTACTAATGCTTGACTGAATTCAATAACCGAATCTAATACTGTTCCTTGTAATAATGGTGATTGTATTAACGTTAAAACTTGAGTTAGAGTTAATTGAATTGTTTGTTTATCGATTGTTTGTTGTTTAATACAGATAACGGTTATTAATTTCAATGCTAACTGTGATATTAATAGATCATTTTCTGTTACTAAATTTGGAATTTCAACGATAATCGTACGTAGTAATTCATTTGTTAAATATTTTGTAGAATAATAATAATTTACAACTGATGTCAAACATGTTAACGTGCTCATTTTTAGAGTACGATGATTTTGTCTTAGATAAGATGATAATATTGGAATTGTTTGGAGAAGAATTGGCTGTAAATCAAGATGTAATGATGATTCAATGATTTTTGTTAATGCACGAACAGTCGGTAAACGTGTTATTTCATTTTTTAAACGTTCTTCAAGTACAGGCCAACATGCATTGAGTAAATCGACAGGAAGTAAATCGCCTAAAAGAAGAAAATACGATTATCAAAGCGATTAATTTCGCTGAATTTACTATATAAGAAAAACATTTTACCTAAATAGGCAATAACATGAGCAAAACATATAATTGCTCGTTCTTTAACTTCTTGATCAATATCTGTTTGTTTCAATCGTTTTTGTGTACAATGATATATTTCATTGACGTACTGTTTAAAATCCTGATTAATCAATGATTCATTTGGTCTTATTATTTTAATTAATTGTTGTAATACGAGCAAAGCTTCTGAAGCTATTTTATAAAATGTATCATTAGCATATACAATAATTAATGGTAACATAGTTTTAATGTGTTTATGAAATTTTGTTGTATCATCGTGAGATTGTAATAGTGAATATAAAAATGACAAGGCTGTGATTTTTAAATTTGAATGAATGGCTGTTTTTGCTAGTGTTGTATTGGTTAGATCTGACTTTGTTGATTTTTTGCCGTTTGTAATAGTACCCGTTGAAAGAGAATATAATGCATTTGGTAAAATAACATCAATGTATTCATTTAATAAATTATGTTGTACATGAACAAGATTTGTTAGAACAATAAAGGCATTTTCACGATTTTTTGTATTTTTATGTTTTAAGATTTTTGATAACGATTTAACAATTGCTGGTATATAGTATTTTAATTGTACAATTGGATTTCGATCTTTATCAACAACAATATCAGTTTCCATACTATCGTCTGTGGTATCCATCGATAGTTGTTCATTGGCTACTGAATGTGAATAATAGGCTTTTGTTTGTTGTAATATTGTATTGAAACAATGAAATATATCGCCTTTAACTGTATCTTCTCGCTCATTGAAACGTTCAATTAATACTGGTACGATTTGTTTATAATAGGCATTTAACATTTCATGATGTGTAATAATAACAGCTTCCAAACATTTTGTCGCTGCTCGTCGAACTTTCCATGATACATCATCATCGTCCGAGTAATCGTCTTGACCTTTATCATCTTGTTCACTATCGTTTCCTTCGTCTTCATTTCCACTATCTAAAAAGAGATTTCATTCTTTAATATAAGAACTATCCCTCCTTTTCATGAAACACCTTATTCTTTTTTATTCCTTCTCACTGGTTTAATATATATAAATATATATATATATCTAAAAATTTACCTTCATCTTCATCTTCTTGATCATTCCAATTTGGATCGTATTTAATATATCGTAAACATAAATTAATTAATTTTGCTACATATTCATTTGTTTCTTTTGGACAACGTTTTAAATATGTTTCAATGGCTTGTAAAGAAAATTCGATCAATTCATCATCGTGTTGTTGTTGAGAATTTGACCCATTATCGATGTAATATATAGTTATTTCAATAACATCACGCATATGGTCACTTAAACGTTGTGATGCTAAACGACATATTGACGTTAGTGCTTGAATATAGGTTTTTGTCATGTTGTTGTTTACTGTTGAAGAAGACGATGTTTTTTTGGCTAGCGATGGTTTACGTTTTAATTCTTCTAATATTATTGTTAAAACTTCATTGAACAATTGAATATTGCACGACGATAGCAAATAACTAAACAAAAAAATTCTAGTTTTTTTCGCTGCTGACCATCACATTGAACAGAAACATCTTTTATTCCACTCCAAGCCTTATATTCAATGTAAATTCAAAGTACCAAATAACTCGCTAACTCGAGTTTATAGCGTTATATTTACCTAAGTAACAATAGCTTCCAGTGTTTTTCAGAAGCTAAATCCTGAGTCTCCAAATTTTATGTACCTTAACGAATTTGTAACACGTTTTCGAACAGCTGAACGCGATGAATTCAAATGATTAAGTAAAATTTGTTTTAGTTGTAGATGAAAGGATGATAGATTCGAACCAAATCTTGCTAACATATCACTAATTATATCTAAAATTTCTAATTGATTTTGCCCACCATTTCCAATCATAATCAATGTATTGCTTCCTGATACTTCACTACCACCTTTCGATGTTTGTTGGCTTGTTTTAGAATAAGATGATGAATGTGATGTGGCATTATTATATGAATCACCCTGTAGCTGTTCGTCACGTTGAATAAAGCTAATTAAACGACTCATTATTTTTCTACTAATATTAATTGCCATTGTTGATGTATGTAAAAGAGCTAGTGAATTAATAACAGTTTTCAAACCAATACTCGATATGTCTCGTAATTGTTCATTATTACTAAAAATATTTGTACATAATGTGTCGATAACAACTTCGATTTGATTCTCTTTTACTTTACAAACTAATGGTCCCAAACATTTAACAGCTTGATTTTGTACTTCACCGTTATGATCTTCTAGTAATTTTAATACACCTTTGACAATACGTCGTTCACTATCATCATCTAACTTAATTGATTCTTTTTGTAAATCTGTCATCAAATCATTTGTTGCCATAAAGCGAAAATCTTTATCGTTTGATGTCATTTTATCCAGTAAACTGGTGAT
Source organism: Didymodactylos carnosus (assembly GCA_905250885.1). Taxonomy (NCBI): domain Eukaryota; kingdom Metazoa; phylum Rotifera; class Eurotatoria; order Philodinida; family Philodinidae; genus Didymodactylos; species Didymodactylos carnosus. The sequence goes on from CAJNOQ010007206.1 coordinate 11,568, forward strand.
CTGTGTTGTTGTTGGCACAGACATTTCGACCACGGTGATCGACTTGGGTTGGAATTTATCTAATATAATATGAAATGAGAAAATTTAGGTGATCAAATTTCAACACAGCAAACCGCCTCCTACTCAGCAACTTAAAAATTGGCTGCACTAGCACGACTACACATGAAACAATGCAAGGTGAGTATTTTTCTCGATCGCATATTCAGATAGAAGCATCTAAAGGTGAAAATTTTCAAAGCCGTTTGAAAAAATGCTACTCTTTTGACGGAACAGAATCGAACTCAATCACAGGTGTTTGCTTGCTTATTTAAATTCTCCTTTTCTTCTGTTGTCTGTATTTATATTATGAATCAAGATGCAGTTGAGATGATATCCAACCACTGTAGAGCAGAAATACAGATGAACCAAAAACACTAACTAAAATCAACAGAAAGTTATTCTAGAGTTATCATACTTTCACTTCAAGTTCGGCACTGTACCTGTGGCAACGATAGAAGAGAAATTAACACTTTTGGATAAGTGACGCTAACGACACTGACAATAAGTCCATTATTGAAGTTTAATCGATAAAATCATTTCTCATAGAATGTAAATCTGATATTGTTACTGCCTTATTTACGCTAAATGTAAACGACTGCTGTGAGGTCGCTCATGATTGACTGAATAAATTAGAAAAATCTGAAGCGGCCGACGAGAAATCAAGTGGTACTTGCCAAAACACGCAATTACTGTAAAATGTAGTATTGACATTTGGGGATTTTCAGAAAGCTTTTTGCTCTGGATACTTTGTACCGTTAAAAGGCACTTGTGATTCAAGAATGTTTCTTTTATCCAATCCCTTTTTTTTATAAGCGGTTTATTCATCACTCTATCATTACTGAAAAGTAATACAAAATTCGGGTGCATGCTAAAAAAAGGAAAAAAAGGAAAGAAAAAAAGGAAAGGAAAACGCCCATTAGATGATAAACTTTTAGTTACGGATGCACTTGAAAAGTATGAAATTCAAATAACTTTGAAAACCA
>CAJNOQ010007207.1:0-12588 GCA_905250885.1 Didymodactylos carnosus
CACTCAATGACCTCGATAATTACAGACAGTAATTACAAAATAATAAGTTTATGCAGAAGAATCATTCTCAGCTCTCAACCATCAGTCCACCTACACATCAGGCTCGTTTTCGTCCAAGCCACAGTGCATCACCTAATGACATAATTATCAGCGAAGAAAATTATCACAACTTTACAGCCGCCGAACTTTACGCACAATCTCGATATCCTTTCTCACCTTTTATCGTTCGACTTTCTGTAAACAACGTCAAAGTACAAACTATCGCTGAAGATCTTCGACAGCACCTTCAACTAAACAAAAATCTTGATGTTCAATTGATTGGCTATAGACGAACAACAAAAAAATGCAATGAAGGTGAAATCGACATTTTATGGTTTGTTAAAGATAGTCTATCAGTTTCGTACCTAGATGATGACTCGAATTGGCCATAAACACTTGCTGAACACACCTACACTCGACCTTCAAAACCATCTTTACCACCTCAACTCTCTCTTGTTATCAAACGCGTTTCCCTTCGACTAGATTTTGACGAATTTACAAATGACCTTAAACAAAACTTTACTGATCTCGTCAACGTCGTTCGTTTAAAAACCAGACAACAGCAAGATATAAATTTCGTCAAACTACAATTCTTTCGTCCACCAGAACTTAATGAACTTCTCAGACGCGGCAAAATCTACGTTAACTCATTAGTTTACGACGTCGAAACTTGTCGATCATCTTTACCTGTTCTCACCTGTGGAAAATGCGGACAGATTGGTCACTTTCGTCAACAATGTCAACAAAAAGATGAAATTTGTCGGAACTGTGGACTCATCTCGTCCGATCCTCATCAACACGTTTGTTTAAATCAGCCACACTGCATTCACTGTCAAGATAATCAACTTCCCACACGATGTACAAAAATAAGAGACTACCGTGCTGCTTTAAAAAAGCATCTAAATCCACATCAGTCTTCAACACAAAATGTCTCCTCCATTTAACGTCTTACACTTCGACTCTCTCAGCTTTCGACTCCCAACGTAAACATTGATAATAGTAATAAAATTTTACAAAAATTAAATGAAGTTAGCCTTAACATCTTGCAATTTAAGGAACAGTTACAATCCACCACAACAAGATTAACTGAAACTGAACAGATTCTAGAAGAACAAAAAACTGCTAACGGAAAAATTGAAGAGATTTTAACTTCGACCACGGCATTGAAACGAAGAATTGATGAGAATGAACGCATATTTTCACAACAAGTTGGTTATCAGAAGAAAAATTGTAGATCAATCGGTATTCTGGAAAGAAGAACAAACAGATACGAAGAAACGCTAAAACAACAAACTTCAAAATTAACTAGTTATGAAGCAAACGTTGCTGCAATTTACAGAGACCTAACTTTTGATTACAATGGTGCAACATTGGGAGTTTAACAACTCTAATTATACCAGCCTTTTTACAAATTACTGACCTAGTGCTTAAGAGAGACAGCACGTATCCATCGAGTATTGTCAAAACATGAAATTTTTTAACACCTATTTCCGACCTTATTTTCAGAATCTATAGGTAAAACTAGGGTTATGAAAAAATTTTGGGCGAATAAACAATAAGTATAACTTCTAAGACAAAAATGCACCACAAGAGTTTCCTAGAGGTTTTGAACTAAGTCTAATATAATGGTTTGGCTTGGAAGTGTCAAAACAGATTTTCTGTAGGGTTTCCACAGATCGGGTCTCCAGAACCTCTCCCCCAAAATCATATATTTGCTTCGGCTGTATCACAGATGGAAAGAGCATCATCGAAAACCTCTAGCCCTGTTGATTTGAGTTCAAATATGATCATTTTTGATGTCCAAAAACTAACAAGAATTGGACGACTTGTCGCACGGTGGCCTCAGAAAAAACTTCTTTTGTTTGGGTTTCACAATGTCCAAATGACATATGTTCTGGTTCAGTTTCTGACGATGATTCCAAATATGATCTCATTTATTAATTTTGACCAAGTTATGACGGAGAAAAGAGCAAAAAACTGGAACATTTTGTCTTGGTCAGTTTGTTTATTTGTCATTTTTTACCACTTATATACTCTTAAAAAATTTTTAAACATAGTCTATCTTGTAGAGAATTAGATTTTCTACAAGATTCCGGATTGAAATCGCTTGGCATCGGTGAAATGGTTTCAAAAGACGAGGAGAAATGCAAAAAAGCGCCTTTTTCTGAAAAGTACCATTTTTCCAGTCTTCGCTCTTTATAAACTACAGTTGATGTTGAAAAATTTTATCAAACACGTTTTTCAGTGCAGTTTTGTTCGCTTTTTCAAATGAGACTGTGCAATAACGGTTGAATGCAAACTGACCGAGTTACAGTTGAAAAACTGAAAAAATCTCGTTTTTCGAAGTTTTTCGACTACTCAAGTCTGAAATGCAGCGAATTCCGTCATTTTTGGACCAAATTCGCTCAAAAGTTTTTCATAACCATAGTTTTACCTATAGATTCCGAAAATAAGGTCGAAAATAGGTGTTAAAAAATTTCATGTGCTGTCTCTTTGGACCAATGCTCGATTTTCTCATGCATCCTCTCTTAATGAAGAGTTTAGAGACGAGAAATGGCAAATTAATAGACGAAGTTTAGCCAATAAACTGAGTCACTTTCACAACGAGTATTTTGATATTTTGAGTAGCAGAATCGTTGGTTAGTTAAAATGCAATTCTCTCATTGTATTTTTCCCTTATTATTTTTTCCCCATATTTCGCTTTTTTTTATAACTCTGTACTGTTATTACCATAACGGTCGCCAGTTATTGCAAATAAAACAAAACAGACCCATCATTGCGAACTTTTCGTTTGCAATAAAACCATCAAGCTATTACTGCTCACGATTACTTTACAGTAACAGAAATAGTAAGCCCACGGTTACTTTTCTTGTGCAGTGAGAAGCTAGATACCGCAGAAGTTAAAGTTGTTTCAATGGACATTGGAAAAAACAGTGCCTAAGTATCCGCAGGTTTCGCTGAGATACTTTCCAACAGAAGAGGAACTACCTAACGCAGCGACAAAAAAAAACAAAGTTTCTCATCTAAAGCATCCTACCAGCCCCTGAGCCTGACTCCACTGATATATTAGTATAATTATATAGGCGAACTATACGAGAGCAAAAAAATTTGTAGATTCATCTGTTTTAGAGCGACAAATTTCTTCTTGTTTCTACTTCGACTGAGCTAGATAAGTCACTGAAGGTATGGTTTTCTACTACATTTTTCATGTGATGTGTCGAGGCAGACATTTTTCGTCGATCGTATGAGCTTTCGCGTCACGTAATGAAATAGCATGAAAAAATAAGTTTTTGCTCGTACAAAATAGGCATCCAAGAAATGGAACAATCCGCTTTTACAGAACTAAATTCACAAATTAGCCACGATAAATTGAAACCTTTAATTCCGTGACGAGAACAAAACAAAAAAAGACACGAGAAATGTTTTTCTCTCTCAGAGAGTCACTACTGAATCCGAAATGTTGGACGTCGCTACTTCTTTCTATCAAGATTTATATAGTCAGAAACCTATAGACAATCAAGTTTGGAGTGAACTGTTCGAATGTGAGTTTCATTTTTTATCGAAATCATAGTGACTTACCGAAAACAATGAGTTGCTTTGCTGTGCATAAGTCCATGGATCCATAGGGTAAGCCATCGTTTTTGCCAATATAGTACGGTGGTCAAGTGCTGTAAACACTATGGACTTATCTAATTTTTCAGTTGGGAATTTGCAGTTCATTCGTACGTCGTTGTCAGCAATTTGTTTCAAAAAATCGCAAACTGCTGAGCCAACTTTGTAGATAGTTGTTGCTGCTTCTTCACCCATATTGATTGTCTGCTATGTTAAGTTTCTAAAAATTTATTTTAATGAGAAGAACAATAAAAGGGCGAGAATAGATTTCGATTTTTTTCCCTCATGCATCATCGTATTATACAAACTAGCAGAGGATGAAGCACCTATACAGGGTCCTAGAAAATAACATGGTGGAATTCGGTGCGCTTTGTGTCGAGCCTGTTCCCGTAGTCCTTTAGATTTGCGATCCGGTCAAATCATGCGTAGCACATATGTGGTCTAATTTTATTTTTATTATTTTTCATTTTTTCGTAATTTTCCATTTTTCTAAGTTTCGTGCCTTTCTTAGAATAAGTTATGTTGCAATTTGAAGGCGACAAAACGGAGACTTTCAAAAAAAATAAAGGCATCGCTCTAATGAAAAATGAGTCTTTCTTGAAAACACAGCGTTTCGCTTTTAAAACAACGGATTTTTTATTAGACGAATAAATATTTTCTCTGATGCGAGTTATATATAATCATATGTAAAATTCGTAGAATTGAGTTAAAACACCCTTACGGCAAAACAGACCCGCTTTAGAGACTTTGTCAAGCAACGAAGCCCAATGAAATGCACTTGTGAAACATTAGAAAATTTGGTGCTTGCTCCGCGCTGAACCAAATTGGATAAAAATTGGGCGCCAAATGCAAAATTGGTCGGTGAATTCCATAGCGGGTTCCTTATAATTACATCTTCACTTCTTTTTTGGCGTCGACATAATCAACGTGGTTTTTGCCTAAATTTTATTTTTCTCATTCCAGTGAGCAAGCACCAAATTTTCTAATGAAAGAAAAAAGTCCAAGAAACATTCATCTAGTGCTATTTTGGATTCATATCAACCTCATTTGCTTTATCATGCCCGTCTTTAATTACGCTTCTTTGTCTGTCAAAGTATCTAAACGGGACACCTTTGCTAGATAAATACGCATTTAATGCGATTCAAATAAGTTTTACATGTGAGCACCTTTTACCAGGAAAAAACTCGCTATTCTAATTAAAAATCCGATTCTGTCAAAGAAGATCGTTCATTTCAGAACGCGATTATTCTAAAAAAAACTGCGTTGTTTTAAAAGAGATACGCGTTGTTTTGAAGAAAACGCATTTTTCATTAAAGCGAAATGTTAATTTTTGTGAGGCCTACCCTTTATCGCCTTCAAATATTAATAAAAAGTTTCACCAGTCTTTAAACTGTTATGTATACTCAATCTTTGTATAGAAAAAGTCAAAACAGATGAATGTATAATAAGACAAGGATTAAAAAGGCACCAAGTTTCGGTTCAAAACTGTCAAAGCATATAATTTTGCTCCTACTATCCATTTCAGAAAAGAAGACCAGTCGCTGTATGTCTAATAACTTTGCACTGGAAGATGCTGCAGAACTGCGGTTTTCGTTATCTGAAACTAAAAGCTTGGGTCACAAGTCGAGATTTTTCATATGTATATACACTTTTCTTCTAATAAAATATCTCTCCCTCTTATCCTAGTAAGGAGCATTATACTCCTTTATTGGGCATAAATGTCTTTCTCTCCTTTTCATGTGGTTAACTCTGTCATCTAAGTTATAATGCTGTTAACACACGTGTTAGTAATAAAATTGGAAGAATTCATACTTTTCTTTCCAGTATTTACCGAAAGAAGAAAGACGAAAATCATCGATATTTACACAAGAAAGAGTAGAAAAAGAGAGAGACTAGATAAACATAGAGCACGAATAATGCCATTTTTACCATCACAAAGGAGAGTGAATACTTAAAAAAAATAAGTAATAGAAAAACAGTGTAACTCTCTCCAGCGAACAAATCTTTTAATATCGGTAAAAAGTTTTTCTTTTTCATGCAAAAAAGTTTATGGTTGTTTTGCCTATCTCTGTCCGGACGCTGTGGAGAACCTGGAAAAGTGTTGAGACATAGGTAATCGAGTATGCTGATTATTGTGGCAATGTTTGTTTTGGGTTAAAATGAAAGTCGAAGTTCGTAGGAGCTTATTTCCCCAAAACCGAGTTTTTGCTTATAGACCATTGAACTTTAAATTGATGTGATTCAGTCATTTTACATTCAAACTGGCTCGAATTTTCAGAAAATACTCAAACCACGCTATTGAAACGGATTGAATCGTAGAAAGTTACGAACTTTAAGTTTCATTCAACTCAGTTACAAACTTCGAGTCACCATTCAATTGTTTTATTTGATTTGTAAAATCGACGAATGTCGACATCAAACGATGAGAACCAAATCGTGAAAGAAAGAACAACTGGAAAGAAACTGAGTTTAGGTAACAAAAGAAGAATTCGAATCAAGTTTGACCTAAGATCTCGATCGAGATGATTTTCTTTTCGAATCGAATCGATGATTTTTTCACTCTCATTGCTTTGTAACAGGGCTGTGGCAGTTACCAGTTATCTTTACCACCGTTACTCGGTAACGGTAACTGCTGAACAGTTGTCGTTCCTGGTAACGGTAGTGGGTAAGCAGTTACCGTTACAAGTAACAATAACAACCAGTTACAAGTAACGGTAACTATTCAGTATACCTTTCAAGAGTCAAATCTCTGAATATTTAGGTGACAGTTATTTATACCTGATCGCCCTGTATCCTATCATTGTTTTATCCACTACATATGAAGAAACGTTCGGCGATGGCTACCTGGATCAAGCGAAGACTAGTTTTTTCTATTGTGTTTCAAAAAGCGAATAAACGACACAAAATAAAATAAACAATGTTTTCAGTAAACAATGAAGAATAAAGAAAACATAATTTTTAACTTTTGTTTTTTTAAAATAATGACTATTTGATGTTGTTGGCGATAATGATTATTTAAGTATACAAACGTTGAACTCAGAAAACGTATGTAAAAAATGAAATGGAATTTATCTTTGTTTTTGAAGAACAACCCTCTAGAGCGTGTGCGAATACAACTGTAAAGTCTATTTTATAGAATGAAAGTATATTTTCTTCATTTCTTTTTTTCGTCACATTCTTTTCTGTTTTGACATGGTCAAATTATAGTATGATGTAAGAAGAAGAAGATCAGCAAGCATTTCTTTCTCTTATCATAAGATGTGTACGGGATACCATAGTTACCAACTGGTCCGGAATTTGAAGTTTTGTCCGGAATTGGTCTGGAATTTGGGAATTTCATCTCTTTGCCTGTTTACGACATATAAAAATTTTAAAGTGCCTATACGCGGGGGTGTACTGTGAAAACTCATAGGCTATTCATATAGCCATTTATGTTGCTTTCGTTTCTGCTTTATTTCTATTCTTCTTTCTCTCTTTGCCTTTTTCGAACATATCCTCGTTAGTCAGGTTTTTCTATCACGCTGTTCATCAATAACATAGTCTATATAACTATGGAGGAGGAAAAGGAAAATTTAGAAGCTATCAGTCAACTAACGCCTGTACAACAAATTGAACAAATCGATGAAGAAACGATAGAGAAGACGAAGACGAGAAAATGAGAGAAAAACGGTTCATTTCAAACTGAATGGGTTAAAGATTTTCCTTTTTTGAAAGAATTTAAACTGGATGATAAAAAAGCAACTCGTAAAGCGTGTAATACTCAATTAAATGTTTATTACGGTGGAAGAACCGATGTTATTTATTAAAATCAGTACATTCAGTTGAGAAATATTCGTTTAAAAGGCAGCGAGTTGAATAACAAAAAATTTCTGTGTATTTGTTTGTTTATAAGTTTATTTTAAAACATAAAACTGAGTGGAATGAATTTTTTTCCATTTGAACAGTGAACACGGGGCATTTTTGATAAAAAACGTGTGTCCGGAATTGGGGAAAAAAATTTCCGTATTTGTCCGGAATTTGAGAGTTTCTGTCCGGATTCCTGACCTGAGTGGTTGGCAACTATGCTACATACACATTATACACTGCATGTAGAAGTAGTCATAAAAACTTATACACTTCTGACTTCGCTAAACACATGGTCGACAGTTATCGTTATTTGTAACGATAACTGCTTACCCGTTACCGTTACTAGGAACGGTAATCGACCAGCAGTTACAGTCATTGTAAAGGTAGTGGTAACTGTCACAGCCCTACTTTGTAACGTGCATGTTACGATCATTACGGTTGATTTCTTTTGTTTGTCGGTTGAACATGCCAAATGCTGTCTGTCGAATAAACAAGCAAAGGTATGAGGGCAAATCCATTGATTGTCTGTGATATTTCGTAGTTGATCACAGCAATTTTCAGAAGGACAGAGTTAGCAAGAAGATTGTGATCGATCAGAATCTCTCGATATACAATCAAACTCTTAACTGAATTGAGCTAAATGATAATTCTTTTACGTATCATGCATACGTATTTTCATTTTGAGCATGACACGAACATCTGCAATGCGCGCGGAGTGATGATTTGGCGATCGACGTTTCGACTGATCAATTTCGCCATATTTCAGTTGGAACTGTTGGTTATTCATCAATGCACCGGTAACGCACTTTTCACATTTTGCATAAGTATCGTTTTCTTCGATACAGTGTCGTCCTCTATCTTGCTGGTCATTAAATTAAGTGCATTTGTCTCTGTTACCAAACATTGTTTTTCTCATGATTCAAAAAGTTTCTCTTGAGTTTCTACGCCATAAAATTCTGCTCCAGACTCATACTTCGACGAAGAGTTCAAGAAAGGAAGCACTTTTTGCCAGCGGCGGTTATAGTCAGTGGACTGAGTGAAATAAAATCGCTTCCTTAAGAGATTTCTTAGCTAATGTAGATGGTAGCGATTCCTAGATTTGCGGTATGGCCCGACGAACTGATAAATAGTTGATATATTTTGTATTTTGTGCAAAATTTTATCTGATTAAGAATAACCGAGTTAAAGTTCAATTAGTTTTATCTCATAATAATCATGTACGAGCATGAATGTTCAGACGTGACGTACAGTTTGTACCATTATCTTATTTTATCGATCTTGTCACTCGTACTTGTGATATATTTGTTTTTTTGGAATACAAACAGAAAAAATAAAACAGTAAAAAAAAGAAGCGTACGGCATTTTATCTAAATAGAAATCATGGATATGTTTAATTCCACTTCTGGGTTTGGTGCTTTGGAAACTCTCAATAGCATAGTGGTTTTGAACACAAGGATTGAGTTTTACTTGTACGTTTAGAAGAAAAAGAATTCTAGTTAATTTTCAGAAAGAAGAAAATATAAAACTAAATTTCTTGATTTTATTATTGTTATTTAGTATTGTTATATAATCTCACCCGTTCCGTTTCAAGTACTAGTAACTGAATGTAATGTAACTGAATTGGGAAACTGTTGCTAAGCTACCCGTATAGTTTGTGCATCTATCAGAAGTTTTAGAAAAAATTACATTTTGTTATTACGATTTTTCCAATGGTAAATCTTCAGACTTTATGAAGTTTATGGTTTTATGCGTGAGAAGTTAACCACTAAAAGCTATTTTCATAATATTCCAAGAGAAAATGTATTTACTGCACTTTCAAATTTACGAATATTTTCGTGCTCTCGAAGCAATCAAATGATTCTTTGGCTACAATCGATACTCTAGCGTATGTTAAAGAAACAATTCAAAACACTCTGATTTCATTAGGGCAGTACTAAAATCTTTCCGTATGCTGGTAAATGCTTCGTTTCGTGAAAAGCGCATTAAACAGATATTTTAAAAATTTGGTAAATATTTACTTCTCCATGGCTTATTCAAACATTTGCTAGCAGTAGTAGTCTCATGTATCGGAGTACCTATCGGGGTTTTACGTAGTTAAATCTACTTTTGATTGATATAGCAGGACTCTTACAAGAAATGTTGAAAAAACTTCAACATACAAAAGTACGTATGCGAAACTAATTTCCACATTTTAAAAACCAAATATGGTTTCGTAGGTCGCAGAATACGAGCAAAAACGTTCATGTACTCCCTGTAGATGCTAAAACTTTTTCATATGTAGTTTTGTATGCCGAAGTTGAAAAAATCTATTTCGAATTTTAAAAATAGAGTAAGTACAAATATTTTATATGTTTTTGGAAATTTCATTGATTTTTCTCCATCTTTAAAACTCGACATGTTTTAATTTCTCCACCCAAAAATGACCTTGAAAAATCTTAACTTGAGATTTTACTGAGTAACTCAATGAGTATGTGGATCATGTAGCCCCCAGTGAATTGTGCATACTCTGAAAAGAGTTTGTGCCTCTGGTGTGTCCTTGATAAAATATCGAATTTTTAGTGGATTTTTCCTACATGATACCAGTTTTCCAGCAAAATCATATTTTCGAATTTCAACCTGAAACTCTGCCGAAATGAAGGCCTCAATTAGACTATAAAAACTTTCAGTATTTTTTGATATTTTTTTGGCACGCGTCTTCGAGATACCAGTTTTTGAAAATATAGACCTTTTCGATTTTGCTGAAAAACTGAGATCATATAGAAAAGTCTACTAAACATTCAACATCTTGCCAGGAACACACTAGGGGTACAAACTCCTTTCTTATGCACAATGCACTGGGGGCTGCATGAACCACATACTCTTGACTCAAAAGCGAATGAACACATGGAAACGTTCTCTCATCAGTATGTGTTAGTATGATCAAAGTATGCTATTCATAAACGTTCAGATTTCAATGTTGGTCTATATAATATAGTATAATAGCTCTATGACGATGTAGAAAGACACGATTAGAGTAGATCTTGCGTTAACATTCATTTGAACTACTGTCTGTCCAATAAAACAGTGGCTATGGCCATTTTTTGAATTTCTCAAGAACAAAAAGAGCTAGGGATCCACAGTTTTGGCCATTTGATAGCCAAAACCTGATTGTATCTTTTCATAAACAGAAGCTTTTTGAAATTATTTTTCAAAAGTCGGTTGACTAAGGAATCTCTAGAAAACCATTTCATCACTCTAAAATTTAACATAGCAACATATTAGTTTTCTTCATGGGTAGATAGTCTACAGTGTTTTCGACAAAACGAGAACTAACCGAACTCTTAATTTTTCATGGATTAGGTATGACATCGGGTTTTCTGAGAGTCCCAGGATCAATATTTCTTTGAGTGTGGTAATTCCGAAAACAGCATGTACGCTATTTTATCTACACTATACCATGCAGTTCAATAGAAGCTTTAAAAATCAACAGAAAATATCCTGGGTTTTGAGACGCTTTTCTAAAAATCTTCGAAGTAAAAGAATATTTTTTACTATTCTTAAGTAATAAACGTATAGAGCAGGTGAATTTTTAAACTTTTTTGAAAAACAAATGTTACACAAGATTCAGGGTGGTCGATTACTTGTGTTTGCATTCGTTTTCGGAATTACTACGCCTAAAGAAATATTGATCTTGGGACTCTCAGAAAACCCGATGTCATACCAAACCATGAAAAATTAAGAGTTCGGTTAGTTCCCGTTTTGTCGAGAACACTGTAGACTATCTACCCATGAAGAAAACTAATATGTTGCTATGTTAAATTTTCGAGTGATGAAATGGTTTTCTAGACATCCCTTAGTCAACCGATTTTTAAAAAATAATTTCAAAAGTTTCTGTTTATTAAAAGCTCTTTTTGTTCTTGAGAAATGCAAAAAATGGCCATAGCCACTGTTTTATTGGACAGACAGTAGTTCAAATGAATGTGTAGATATGATTTCAGATATTACAACTAATATTTCGAACGAGTTTTTGTTCAACACTAATTTAGAAGTACTCACTAATACTTATTTCTAGACACTGCTGACATTGTTTTTTTTAATGTAAGATAGTATGTTCATAGTGAATTGTTTGCTCTACAGAATTCATTAACTTCTATTCTAACAAAGTTCAATCTGACTGTGTGGTTTATCAAAGGTACCTTTCTGTAAAATACTCTATTTTTTTTTTCGCTGAATGAAGAAAGAATAAAAACATAAATAAACAACTCATATTCAAGTACTTTTTTGCGTTCTATTGTAATATATAGTATTTAATAACTTTTCTCAAGTTTTTAGTTAACAGCTGCTGTATAATTAATTTGATAGATTTCCATTTTTCATCACATATGTGGGAGCAGCGGGACATATTATCTAAAAGTGTATTAAAAAACAGTGTTAAACTTTTTGAAACTGTTCTGTTAGCTGGGAGAAACATTAAGAGAAAAATATTTAATATAACCTTGAATCTGCTTATTATTTTTACTACAATATTAAATGGAGGCAACGGACGGGTAAGTACTAAATTTCAGCTATTCTGGAGAATGATAATACTACAATACTGTTAACACTTTCGACTGAGTCCTTGATACTCTAAAATTATGCTGATTACCGGTTGTCATGCAGATTTTTGATTTATACTCAGTAGTCCATCAATTAATCAGAAAAAGTCAACGAACGACAATGTACCAGAAAAGTTGAATGTAAGTATAAAACATTGTATGTTAATGTATAGTATACTCATTTTTTTGTTCAGAAACATGCAGAGTTAAAGCGGCTGCTGGAACCCCCATCAAAGTAAGTAGCAAATTTGAATAATCATGTAACTGTACATTCTTTTCTTATTTCAAAGAACCAGAAGAAACCGATCATTAGCTAAACTGTTATTGATAATACTCGCAATATTCTACGGAATCTTATCCATAGCTGCCCTCGTCGTGTCTATTGTTATTCTCCTTAGGTTACACAATCATTATTCCCAAAAACCAGTGGCTTCTCGTAAGTACTCTTAAAAGACAATCTAAAAATATTGACACTTGTTAAGGAATCTTTTCAGGAAATAATTTTAATAACTTTTCT
>CAJNOQ010007208.1:0-12588 GCA_905250885.1 Didymodactylos carnosus
CCAGAAGAATGAAAATCGTAAAACACGAGCGCGTTTAACCATAGGATTCAAGAGATTTTCATATTTCAAGAGCCAGTAATCGCTGTTTGGACTATCGAGTATACTCATAAATTTCATTTTTAATGGGCATTAATTTGATATATAATACTCTGTGATATCATTTGTAGTTTGAGCTATACCCCCCTTGAAAAACATTTTTTCCGACTCTGTACACTCCATTCGGATGGCACGTATTCTGGTCCAATTTCACTCGTCAACAATCAATATTCAAACGACTTAGAAGATTTATCGTATTCACCGGCTGATGGTGTATGGGAATGTCCCAGTGTAAACAAAATTGTTATCAAAGGCCACTTTTTTCCTACTAAACATTGGCTCAACCATGTGCAAATTATGTCGGGCAATCGATCTATCATCTCGACATTGATCATAAGCGAGTTTCTGGCATTTTTCAGTATGGGCTTTACAAACTAGATTCTCTATTGATGAATAAACACAGTCGTGCACCTATAGCCAAACAGGCATGGGCGAGTCCGAGCGAAGTCCGAGTCCTTAAAAAGTCAAGCCGAGTCCAAGTCCGAGTCCTTGACATTAAGGACCGAGTCCAAGTCCGAGTCCTTGACATTAAGGACCGAGTCCAAGTCCCGAGTCCATTTCGAGTCCGGTAATTTTTTAGATTCTTTCTTTGATGGGTGTGGTTTATTTCTCTTTTATAATTTACTGAGCCCTGGATAGATATTTGATTTGTCGAAAATAAGATTACTTTGCATGTCTATTTCCTGAACAAAATTTTCAATTTCTTGTGAAACAGAAGGTGTTATTATTTCGCTTTTCATTTTTCTCTGCTCATTTGTGTTGAAAGTTGAATAGATCGGATTCGAAATACAAAAACTCAAGTCCGAGTCCGAGTGCTTTAAAAAAATCTCCAGTCCGAGTCCGAGTCCAAGTCCGAGTCCGCCAAAAAATCTTCCAGTCCGGACTCGGACTCGCCCATGCCTGTAGCCAAATTGTTGACTTATCCTGTAGTTGGTGTCAAACTGCACGAATTATGCAATAATAAGTAATACTAGATGAATGAGGAGAAAGAAAAAAATGACAAAACTAAATCAAATATTTATTGGCGACAAACGCTGCTTTCAATTTTTATTCTTAAGTTAAAAATTGATGTAAAAAAAAAAAGTTAATGTCCGCCTGCTCTAGCGAAAAATGCCCACTGTGCGAACGATAGACAATTTAATTCTCTACAAGATTGTATATTCATTTTTAAGATTTATCTTTGATGTTTAACACAGTAAGCTAACAGAAAAAGCTCCAGATTTTTTAAATTCCACTTGAACAAATCGATTTCACCAGCATGAGCAACTCTGATAAGAATAGAACGAATTCTCTTTTCCATGGTACGCATTCAATTCTCAAAGCACATTAGTTCGTACGTACCGAAACAATATTTAGAACTACAATACTTTATGTATATTTCGAAAAACAAGTGCCAATGAGCCACTGCCACATGTGAGGCTTCTCGGAAGATTTAAAGTATAATAGCTGGAAACTTGAATTTTATATCATTGATGTAAAAAGACTATGGCATGTCTTTTGAGATAAACTCGGCTTCTCCAGCATGTTTTCTTTTCTGGAAAACTTGGTTTTTCTTCTGACCCAGGATTCCCGACGAGTGAGCCAGCTTACGGATGGGCGGGGCTAAAAATTTAGCTTTCAGAAAGTGGCTGCTGAAAAAACGTTTTAGAAATTTTTGGCAGAAAGTTGCTGGTAGAAAAACGTCAAAAATTTTGCCAGAAAGTCAAAAAAAATTTCCACAGCGAGCTGCCCCCTCTCCCGATCGGGAATCCTGCTCTGGCCACGCTAGAACCCCATTTTCTTTGTCCGATTGACTTCAGATTTTTATCACCGGTACTCAAGGTCTTATCTGAAGGCTTATTTTTTGGATTTTTGTTTGTTTCACTTTGTTTTCGAATTATAGCAAAAATACTGAATAACTTATTAGAAGCCTGATTTTCTAATTTTTTGAAAATCCTGTAACTCAGAAAGTGACAAGATCTCAAAACTAGATCTTCAGATAAGGTCTTGTATACCTCTGGTAAAAGTTTAAAGTCAATCCACAGACAGTGGAACGTTTCAGAACCAGGAGAGTCTCACGAGACATTACAGTCCTCTCTAGTATGAATTTTCTCAGTGTCGTCCAAATTTTTTACTCAAAAAATCACAGAATATATTAAAAATTTCCAAAAAACGTCCATCAAGTATCATTAGTTAAGGTGACTTTCCGGCATATTTCGATATCATCGTGACTTTGAGTCTTTCTTTTAACTTTAACTTTTAAGTGCTATAAAAACATAGTTTAATCGAGTTTGTTTCGTATTGATCGCAGATAATCCTTCAATCGGCTGTTAACCCTTTGATTCCGTGTATTTTTGGAAAGGTACAAAAATTTTGATTTTTTTCATATAAGTCTGAAATAGGGTGGTATACGTCAAGGGAAAACAGCGAATTCCAAGAGGCTTCATGAAAGTCCATAAGATTCTGGAATTGCACAGTCAAGTAGAATAGCTCAAAATCTAATGGAATCCTGCGCGTAGTTACATAGAGAACCTTGGAGTCCTGTATTATAATATAGATCTATAAAATATGACGTCTGATTGTCTTTGGGACCAGAGCTTTAGCCGTAACTACAACTCCATGGAGCAACAATTGTTGTGGGATTATATGCGATTTTACAGAATTTTGTTTGGTTTCATGCGACTCTAAAAGACTTCGGGTTTAGACATTTCATAGATTCCTGTATACTTCCAAATCCAAAATTCCTTGTTTCACTCTTGATATACATGCATAGTGGAGCCACACGATGATGCTTTGATACTAGCAACAGAAGGCAAAGAGTGAAGACTCTTATGGCCTAGGCAAGCTAAAAGATCATAAAGTTATAATTTGTGCAAAAGCTCAAAACGTATACATGTAACCAAAGAGTAAAGTGAGATGTCCTGTGTGATTGCGTTTTAAATCCACCACATATGTAATTGTATAATCCTATCCGCCAGGAAGAAAGAAGTAAAATCAAGAGCATAACTAAAGTTCTTGAAAACCGTATGCTTTTGGAATGCTTTAATTCCAAAATCAGGACAGACTCAAGCCTGTCGAGCTTACTGACTCCGCCGCCTATAAGTTAATTGGATGGAATTTAAGGGGGAGTTGTAATGTAGCCAGATTGAGCCCACTGGAAAAAAACTTCACGAAAAACGCGCAAAAAACTAAGTTTTGGAAGATAGAAGACGCATTTTCTGGAAAAGTCGCTTAGGCACATGAAAGAAAATATATTTTAAAGTAATAAAAAAGCAATGTTTTTTTCATTCGGAGTGGGATACTCCTAACTATTTTATTGCTTCTTTTTGAAATCGGAGATAGAATTTATTTTCTCCTTTAAGTGTTCCTAATGTCTTTTTGTGCTATATTATCAGCTAATAACCCGTTACAATGAATTTACTTTAATAATAAGCAACATATTTTTGAAAGTTTTGGAAGAAAAATAATGGATCTTGCGAATGGCTTGAATGAAAGATCGTAGATTAAATCACTTAAACAAAACTTCAGCACATTCGCCTAAACAACTGTTACACTTGAACATTCATTTGGTCATGATATCGCAACCATCAGAAGTCATCTGTTGTGCAACCTTTGATAGATGCGTAAACTCAATTTTGTTCACTGAACGTAATTGCCTCCCCTTACCCGGATGCAACGTTTTGTTTTATAATGTTTTCTATTTATCTAAATGTTTTTTTATGTTGTTTATTGAATAAAAAGATATAGATAGAGAGAATGCCAACAAAAGGAAGGAAAGAAATTTTTTTGCTGATTATAATTTTCCACACAACAAAAAAAAGAGAAGTTGCGAGTAAGAATAAAGAAATAAAATGTTTTTTTGTGTGTATGTGTGTGTGTGAACATATAAACTGAAAAGCAGAAAACAAAAATGCTAAATTTCACATGGGTGTATAGAGACGAAGGTCAAATTGGGTTGTTTAAGACGATTGTCATTTGGAAATACATTTAGGAATGTTAAATTTTTTTTTGTTTAACAAAAAACGAAAATGAAAAATAACAACAACAAGAAGCACACATCAACATTTTCTTTTTTAATAGTATAGTTTTTGACTAGCATAATAGCTCATTAGCAGACATTTCAGGCTTAATTCTCAGTGACGACGCAGAATGTTCCTATACAACAACAACACCGAAAATTAGAGAAACAGCGAGATTGTAAATGACACGTTAGAGAAAAGAAAGAAGAGAAGTGTTTTACAGTAAAAAGAAGTGATTAAGCATATGAACACACACACACACATATACACACGTCTTTTAAACATGAGAAAAAAACTGAAGAGATATTTTTGTTTTGATAAATTTTCTGTTTGCAAACAGTTTCTTAAAATATTCGTCTCGTCAAAAATATTGTACTACTAATGTTTATCTTCATCTTCAACATCTTGAACATCATGTTGACCACCTTCTTCACCTAAAACGATTGTTCCGCAAATTAATCACATGATATGTAGACAAAGTTCGAAGTTGCGCTAGAGATACTACTGAGATAAATTTAGTATTATATCACGTTAGAGGTAGTCGCTGATTGTTGTGAGGAAACCTTACCCAAACAAAGACCTCACAAAATCACTTCGGTAAATAATCATTGTTCTCTTATCTCCGTCGTTTCACAAAATGTTACCTCATGTTTTCTCTATATCGACAATGAATTAGGTCGATCTGATTCCCACAACGTGGCAGATGATAGATCTCACCATTTAAGCGATACTCTAACCCAGATGAAATCTGAAAAGCAAAAATTTTCAAATGGGTCAAAATGTAATTACGTATACTATCAGCGGATGATTAAAAAAAATGATAACATGATTTCAGACAGAAAACGAGCCTGTACTGACTGAAGTGTAAGGTAGGTGTTCTGCTCAAATATAAATGAGTTAGATGAGATATATTGCTGACCATAACAGACAATTAGAACTAATCACACGCACACATACCAGGCATATCTGTTGTCCATAATGTTAAATTATCTCGTAATAATTGCATAATTAATGTTGAATCTTTGTATGTATCTTCATTCAATGTATCTAATTCAGCAATTGCATCATCAAATGCCTAAAAACAAATCTAATGTTATTATTTTTCTAAACAAAGAAAGCTATCTCACCTGTTTTGCTAGACGACAAGCACGTTCCGGTGTATTCAGTATTTCATAGTAGAAAACACTAAAACGTGAAAAGAAATATGCAGAATAACATCTTTTTTACGGGTTTTTTTTGTTTATCTGAAACATTGACTTACCTAAAATTTAATGCCAAACCAAGTCTGATTGGATGCGTTGGAGGTAATTCATTTTGTGCAATATCATGGGCTTTTGTATAAGCAACCAAACTATTTTCAGCTGCTTCTTTACGATCATCATTTGTCGCAAATTCAGCTTTATAACGATGATAATCACCCTTCCTAAAAACAAACATACAAATTAGATGTTTAGATTTTGCTCTTGTTTATAGTTCTTTTTTTCTACTTCTTGCTATTCAATTTAGCTCAATCAGTTTTTTTCTATCATTCATTCTATTTTCCTCTAAAACATAGTGTAACTCACACTTACATTTTCAAATAGAAAACTTTTGATTCACCAGTTGTTGCGTTTGGTAAGAGATGTTTATCAAGCAAATCCAGTATATCTTGACAAATATCACGTAATTCTTTCTCAACCTATACATGAAAGAAGCGTTTATACAAACTTATTTTAATTTTTGACAATTCTGTATAAGAACCTGAGATCGATATTTTTTAATAAGTGCCATTTTACCATTTTCTGATTTGCTCTCTTCTTTACTTTCAATATTTGTTATTATTCGCCAACTAAAATACGAAAAAAATTGTATAAGTTATTCTGGAAGAGTCAAACACTTTTCGTGACAGAACATCACATGGATGTGATCTAATAGTTAATGTTTTACAAAGCTTAACGCCGCATATGTTTAAAGGTAATCAAGAACAAATATCATCACAAATTACTTGTTAACTGCAGTAAAATTATACCAATAAAAAGTCAAAGAGATTTTTTTACATGGATCGAATAGATCGCATGTTCTGCTCGTATTGGTATGGAATATGGAAGAGATAATTTAACAGAATTGAATAAAAGAATGCTGACTTGATATTGAAGAAAATAAAATTCATAAGTTGTTTTCTGCAACAGCAAACAATAAAGATTTAATGCGCTAAAACTAAGACTGAAAAAAAATCTCTAATGACTTTGCTTACTTACCTAGCACGTCGTGCACCAATCAAATTTTTATATGCAACTGACAATAAATTTCTTTCTTCGACACTCAGCTCAACATCAGCCGCAGCAACCTTTTTCATTGAATCAACCATTTCTTAACAAAGGAAAAATTAACACTATGAGAAACGAACATAAACAAAATAATAAACAAACCTTCATAACGTTCAGCTTGTTCAGCTAGTTTCGCTTGATAAACATCATCTTCTCTTGACGGTGCCATTTTTAATTACTATTTTATATATTCAAGAAATTTAAATTAATTTTAATAAAATCAAGATTTTTGTTCTGCTTTGTCTGATGTCGTCAATTCTATTTTCTGTAACAGAGAACAAATGTCATACCACCAGCAAATAAAGACCAAGCAACATACAGAGAAAAAAGCGTCCATATGTCGATCGTAGCTATAAACAAACCTGTCACGCTATACTCATCTCTTATAATGGCTTTAGAGAAGATTTTGGAATACGTATTGAGAGCGAGTATTATAGACAATGATAGCAAAAAACAGACAGGTTTTTTGTGTACTACTGAAAGTGCATAAATATTT
This sequence comes from Didymodactylos carnosus, assembly GCA_905250885.1. Taxonomy (NCBI): domain Eukaryota; kingdom Metazoa; phylum Rotifera; class Eurotatoria; order Philodinida; family Philodinidae; genus Didymodactylos; species Didymodactylos carnosus. Next base: position 6,897 of record CAJNOQ010007208.1, read on the forward strand.
TAAAGTTACTTTGTCATGTATACTTGCGCCATCTAAGATAAATTTCCAAATTTTGGATTAATTTAGCTTTATGGATAAAGTCAAGATATTCAATTCGTTAATGAATATCTTGATGATATTTATGACAAATTAAGAATCTCATAAATATATTCAATTCGGACCATCATGTTCAGTGCCGTGGCGGGAGAAAAAAGCAGAAAGGATATAATTTTTTGGGAGAAAACCATAGAAGTATGAGACACACAACACCATCTACCATCATAATTTCAACACAATAACTGCGTGATAATGATAATGTTGACATCTATTTGAGCTTTTTTCTTCAATGAAGAAAAGTGGGAGAAAAATTTTTCTTTGAAGTATTTTGGGAGTCAAAGTGGAAGAAAGTGTGTTTTCGTTAAATATATATAAAACATGATTCATGTTTTCATCCTCTATCATTCTTCTAGTCAAGATTACGTCCACTAGTCCATGTGATCGATTTGGTTAGTGCAAGTATCAGCTTTTTATGTTTGTGCAACTTGTAATACAGCACTTCATCACTTTACTCACTTTCTCGCCATTTTAGAATTAAATTAACTACTTAATTGCAATACGTGTCGACATTTATACAATCACAAGTTACTGAATTTTCTCATATAGTAGGCGACTTGCAACAGTTAATTCTTCTTCTATATCTCAGTTCCCAGCAGACGAAAAATAAAATATCTAGTAGTTTTGGATAATCGATTGGTATTCTCAGAATTTTTTCATTTCATCACAGTATCTCGGCGTAGAAAATCGTGTTTTCTCGATGACATATGATCGGTATTTCTAACCTAACTCCGACTATAATAAAGATTTTTATAAAGTATTTTTTATTTGGTAGCCCATCAGATTATCTATCGATTCCCGAAAGAATTTTCTGAACCGTCCTTTAGGTAAAATTTGATGATCCGATCACAACTTCAATAGAGCATAAATTTTCAAACAGTTATAGATCGAAAATGAAAAGTTTTCAAGCTGTGCTTGTTTCAACCGCAAATAGAGAATAAAATTCTCTACAAGTCTGATATATTGTTGTGACTTTTTAGCATATTATTGTTGATTTTTTGTACGATCATCATTAGTGTAGCATACAGGTATAAAATATTTTGTGTTTAACATTTCTGCATTTCAAAAAAATAAATGAATGATAAAAATAAAAATTCTGAGATTGCCAATCGATTCAGCTTAGTCAATTATCCAAAACTACCAGATATTTTTTTTTCGTCTTCTAGGAGTTGAGATATCTGGTGTCGTAACGGTCTGTTCAGGAAAAAAGAGGAACGTTGAAAATTTAAGAGGAGCATTGGGTAAAAAAGAGGAAACTTTTGGCCAAAAAACGGGTAATTTTCAATGGGGTTTACGAGATTTTCAATGGGGTACAACTGAGGTACACTTCTTTTTATAATGCGGTACGTCGTTGGGATACATAACTTTCCTTCTGAAATAGAAGTTTAGTTGGGATAATTATGTATATAATATATTTCATTATTATAGATGCCTCTAAAATGATATAAACTCTACTAAAAAACATAACTTGTTTCCATTAAAAGATCAGTTTATCGCAGCACAGACTCAAAAACCCTAAATGGGGTACAAAATGTGTACCTCAGAGGTATAAAATTTTCTGGGATACGAAATGGCGAAATGGGGTACGTATGGCAACCCTGGTTCCCACAATCTAATTCGTCCGTTTTACACAATGTACATGCGAATGTTGATTCCTTAGCAGCTTGCTTTAACCATCGTCTCACAGGGACTTCATCTACTGTTTTCTGTAACCTCGAGTGATTGAATTTCGTTTCATATGACGGCAATGGTAAAAAAATATATCTAAAACTATTTTCAGATATAAAGATAGCGTGAATTATGGTATTTTTGCTAAAAGAGTCGAGAAAAAGAGGAAAATTAGCTCAAAAAGAGAGATCTTGGATTAAAGAGGAAAGAAGAGAAAACTAACGGGTGCTTCAGAATAAATCGGTCACTTAGTATTTTGCTCATATCTTAGTTGAATTTTATCTCCTAAGCTTTGTTGTTTTCTTAAAAGATATGCCGTAAAATTCTCTACAAAAACTATATTAAACATTTTTCTATCTACCGTAAAGATAAAAGAATATAGAAGAAATACTGCGAAGCTTCGATCTCGATTACTTTACAACTCAAAAAACAATATTTTAGTCCTTCAACAATTTAGTCCTTCATACTTTGTGAAACAAAAAACAAGAAGATGGACATGGAAAAGCGCTATCAAGTGTCTATATTCAAAACGTTTCGTAATCATAATCGGTTGTGGAAGAATTTATTTTTCTTTTATCGACTGTCCTCGACATCAACATTTACAAACTGTAGTTTTGGTGTAGTTAGAAAAACGTTTATAACTCGATCAAAATCAAACATTTTGAGATCGGGTTTTCTTTATCTTAAAGTAAAATAATTCTTCTGTTATATCCGTACAGAGAAAGTTCAATATTTTCCTTTGTTTTCCTGTGTCACAACGAAAAAGACAACAAAGAAATTTGTCCTTTTTTTGTTAGATTTTAGTACAATCATCTTTTGTGCCAGAAAAACACGTTTAAGCCGACCCTATGATAGACGAAAAGAAAGACGGCCCTTCAGAGCACCAGAACTTATGTTCATGATTCCACCTTTATGCATGACGCTGTGCTCAAAATATTTTTTTTCATTGTTTCTTGAATTGCAAAGTAATCGAGATTGAAGCTTCGCGGTTTTTCTTCGATATTCTTTCATCTTGGCGATATATAGAAAAATGTTTAATATAGTTTTTGTAGAGAATTTTACGGCATATCTTTTAAGAAAACAACAAAGCTTAGGGGATAAAATTCAACCAAGATATGAGCAAAATACTAAGTGACCGATTTATTCTGAAGCACCCGTTAGATGCCAGCTGCGCTCTGCGAAGATTGGAAGCCGACTCAGTGAACGCTTGTGCGAAGCAAGTAAGGTAGAAACGAAATTGTAAATATTAAGAAGAGAATCTTAACCAGAGACCAACTACCCTTCGGGAAGATTGGAAAGTCGACTGAGTGAAACGATAAACAGATGAAATTAGAAGAACTAGAAAGTCATAACTGTCTATGTATCTTCTACGGCATATTATTCTCGTTGACATATCAGCTGATTCTTTATCTTGTCTACTGTAGCTTTTATCATATCAAGCACTGTTGCATACAGGGTTCTCAGATGTCCCCCATTCGACCATTTTGTCCCCCAGTAACAACATATTTCGTCCCCACCGGCAATTTATTTGAAGTCCTACTACTCCAGCGTCATATTTGAGATGAAAAGATTGCCGGGTTATTACATAATATGCAAAGATTTATGCCCTCTTTAGCATATCTTGTCATAAAGATCATTATCATATAGGTGTTTGGATAGTTTGTAGTAAATAGAGTTATTCTGAGATTTGCGAGCCGCCCCCAAAACATCACTCTTCCTGTTGTGCGCGTCCCAGGGTTTATCAGACGTGTGATACGAATTTGTCGATAGAACCTACTTGAAAGGAAAAATCTATTGTTTGAAATTTGAAAAATTAGCTTTGAAAGAATGAACTATAAGAAGAAACGACAGTGTAATTCTAACGATAAATGGTTAAAAACTTCACAATATTGCTTTTAATTTATTTGTAATATGTGACTTTAGTTGTGCTAATCGGGTATTTTAGATTGACATGACATTATTTCGTTAAAATAAGCGTCCCCCATTTTGTCCCTCATTTGCAGCTTTCTGTCCGACATTCGAAAAAAATAATTTGAGACCCCTGGTTGCATATATTCACAATGAAAGATATCACGTGACAATTAATTATCTCATACAGAAAACGATAAAGTTCTTCAAAAAGATATGCTCATCTTCTAGGACTAATTATAGCTGAACTAATGTATACATAGGAAACTTAACCTCAGATGTGCCATCTACAACCGTCGTAGATTTGGCCGATCTTGTTCCCGACTCTCTACGATCAGTTATAACCTAGAACTAGTATCTGACTCGAGCGAGACAAACAGTATGGAAAGAAAGAAGAATTTTGCTAGATAACTCTCGGAGTGAAAAACAATAAGTCTCCCGAGTTTCACTCAGTCTACTTAAAGAACTAGATGCCAAGTGCCCTACGGGTAGATTGGAAACCCGACCGAGTGAAACGTATCTCAGAAACACTTTAGACACCGTTTGAATACGATTAGATATACGACTTACATACGATTAGAACGTTGCAGTGCTCTACTAGTCAACATATGATGCATTCTATCGGTAGTAATGTTTTAGATTATAAATGCATTAAACGATACAGAAGTGTAGACTGATAAGTAGCACGTGACTACTTAATGAATCGCTCTACACTATTCATACTGAACGTATATGAAGTGTCACGTGACAATTAATTAACTCATGAAAAAGTTATTGAAAATATGCTGAACTTTTAGGACTCATTACTTAATAATTAAGACATATATCGAAAAAATAACTTCAGCTGTTTCATCTACCTCTCTTGCACTCTCGAATGATGTTCTCAAATGTGTACCGTTAGTGATAGCTGGGAACGAGTGGCTGGCTAAAAGGAAAAGTGAGTCTAGAAGAAAGAAGAAAGAAAGAAGAATTTTTTGTAGTGGAACAGAATAAACCTCTCCGAGTTTCACGCGGTCGGCTTAAAGAAAGAAGAATTTTGCTAGGCAACGCTCGAAGTGAAAAGCAATAAATCTCCTGAGTTTCAAAGGCAAAAGACCTCGGTCAACAGTCTATTCTCAGTTTATTATTTTAATAATAAACTTCCCCCTCTCTCTCTCTCCTGAGTTTCACTCAATCGACTTAATTATTCACATTATCGTATCAGCTGATTCATTATCCTACCATACATTCTGCTATAGCTTCCATCATATCAAGCACTGTAGTATACATTCGCTACGAACGATATCACGTGATAATTAATTATCTCATAGAGTTTTCTGAAAAATATACTCATTTTGTACGACTCATTGTAGGATAACCAAAGCAAATATCCGGAAAATAACTTCAGATGTGTCATCTTTGAAGTGTTTACTTTCGAATCATCTTTTTCTCAATTCTGTACGAACAGATACATAGACTAACCGAGAACGGTGGGCAGAAAAATGTAGAGAAAGAAAGAAGAACATGCGGACTCTGGAGAAAAGCAATAAGCCGACAAGTGAACTACGTTTACTCAGTCGGCTTAAAGAGGAGCATTACGAGCTCAGGAATTGAGATATAGAAGAAGAATTAGAGTACTTCGGGGTAATTAGAGGCACTCTTCGAAAATTTCTTCCTTTTTTGCTATTTCTTGGCCGTTTTTGATCGGAAAAAGTTGCCATTGAACATGATGGTAGACCAAACATTTTTCTACACGCTCATGTAAAAATCTTTTGAAAAACTCCGGCCAATTTTGAGCCAGATCCAAAATGCGAAGAGCTCCATCAAAGTGCCTCTAATTACCCCGTACGGGGTAAATAGAGGCACTTCACTTATACGCTTGGGGTAAATAGAGGCACTCCATTCAAATACATGGAATTTTAATGTACAATTGCTGGTTAATTAAGCTTAGGAGATAATTAGTTCAAAAATACCTCATTTTGTAGCCCAGATCTTCCTCTCTCTACCATATAGTTTTGAGCTCATTATCATTTAAACTCATTAA
>CAJNOQ010007209.1:0-12586 GCA_905250885.1 Didymodactylos carnosus
TGCAATGTTCTCTAATTAAAAAGACAAGGAAAATATTAGATTTTCTTTTGTTCAAATTTTCTTTTGCAATAATGTCTCTACATACACTAGAATAGTGTGTTTGTGACTTTAATTTTGTGTTTTGTATGTATGTATTGTTTCTTTTTATGTTAAATTCTTTTTATCACGTGTACATCTCTGTTTTTTTGCTTCGATTTTTACATGTATATATATATCTTCATATAGAAGCCAAGAGTAATAAAAAGTTTTTTTTCATTTTCATTTTTGATCATGTGTAATTAAGATGTTTTTTTTTAAAGTTTTTTTTTTCTTTATTTCTGTGTTTGTTTTTGTTCGCTTTATTTTTTATTTAAAAATACAAAAATATCGATCAACAAATATCGATTATTCCTGATGTGGAAGAACAGTTGACAAATATGATTTGAAGATTTCACTATCTTCTTACATATAATAGTATATCAATTCTATTTATTTGACATTTAAGAAAGTTGAGACAGAAGAACTAATTCTTTTCTTTCCTGCTATAATCAACCACAGACGCTTAATACCACTGACTTGCGTTACGCTCATCTTGTATTAGCAGCGCTTAACAAGTTTTTCTGCCGAATGAGTTCTTATTTTTTTGCAGTTATTCGTCTGATTATTGTTTATTTAGATTAGCATTTACATTAAAATTAACGTTTCCATGTGTATGTGACATGGTCTTAATGAACAGACAGGTGATTTGTGGTGCACAACCAAGTGCTCGTGATAAGTAAGTAACGATTTATTCTCTTTCTACTATCCAATATTCTTTGATGAAATATTGCAAATAGAAGCAGTAGTATCCCGATTTAATATCTAGCATAATATCCCAAATTTATATGATATATTAATCATTTTTCTTTTAGAGTACGAAAAGAAGTACTACAACCATTTCGAGAAGAACAACAATATTTAGGTATGCTATTTTCATCTGTTATCAGGACCGCCAACAGGAGTCGACTATTGGACGATCATTAAAGAGGATTCCTCTCGGTAGTGTGAAATTAATGAAAAGGAAGTTCTCTGAGGTAGAATGAAAAAACATGAATAACTTTTTTAATTATTTGAGGGATGTACCGCCACTATTTCTGACCTTACATATTTATAGTCACCAAATCGATAATGGTCACTTATTGACCAATTATGCATTTAATTGAAGGCACTCTGTTACAATTGCATATGCATTTATTTTTATAGAAAAATTACGCCAGTCAAATTCTGTTGAACAAATCTTATTATGTTTATTTAATTTGCTAAATGTTGACGATTATCGTTCATTGTTTTATGCTAGTGTTAGTGAAAATAGTGGTTGCGGTAGTAAAACTGTCCAATGGATAATTCAGTTTGCTCAATTGTGTAGTCGACGTTATTTTGAATTTGATGATTTATTGTCTCAACAATACCAAAAATCCATACATGCCACAGCTATTTCACAACAACAACATCATTCATTTATTATTGAAAATAAATTAAATCAGCTAATTGAAGATTTAAAACAATGCTTTGAATTACGTTACTTTTCAAAAATCATTCAAGAATTAGAATTTATAGTTAAGGGAAAAATAGAAAAAATTTTAGAAATATTAAATGAATATGACAAAATGGTATGATTTTAGAGACAGCATCACTTGGATACTAATGAGAATTTGCAGACTGAAATAATGACTGATTCATTGTTTAGGATAATACCAACTATTCACCTGTGAATGAAGATGTTGTTCATGTACCATCAACAACTTTAAAATCAAATCGTTCAACTTATGCGCCGTACAAACATCCGTTTATGCTCCATGTCAATAGTGAACTTCATATTAGAAAACATGTCAGCCAAGATTCAACTCAACAACAATATTCAGAGCGTGGAATCGTTAATAAATTTGTTGGTGATTTACCTAATGCTCAAACGATTAGTGTACGTTCAACTGCTTGTTTACAAGAAGATTGAGGATGAACTTATCACATTTGATTTGTTTTCTCTTTTGTTAGATCAAAGATCCCGATACAAATTTAGTCTATGATATTCCTACAAAATATTTATATTTTGCTAAACCATGTGACGCAAATGCCATTATACCACCGAAATATCGTGCATGTGTTTTGGATAAAACGTTATCAGTACCTATTCATAGATACGGTTTCATTGCTGAACCACCATCAACATCAAATGGTTTTCGTTGTCTTGTGTTCTATGATGATTCAAATATTTCATCGAAATATCATTTATCACAAGAAATTTATTTATGTTTGGATCAAAATTTAAGCCAGCATTTACAAGAATGTAAACAACATTTATCCAAACTAGCTTATGACTTTTTAGGTAGGTCACCATTCAAAGACATTTTTTTTATTCTGCTCATCAGTCCATCATTTTTCTGTTTTAAGAACGTTATTTTCAATCTTATCCTGAGCGTACAATGTTGCGTACAAAGATTGGTCAAACAATAAAGGTGAAAAATATTCTTACACCCGGTTTGTCAACACCAGCTAAAAAACAATCATATCAAACAGCTAAAGTTGATCATATCGATAGTTCAATGATGACTGTTCAGTTTCAATCGTCTGGCCAAAAATTGTCATTATATCGTGGCTCGATCCTATTTGAACAATTAAACCACTATTATTCGAAACAATATCAACAAGCACCATCCAGACATTCAGCAAGACAACATCTGTCTACACGACGATCAAATGCTCCGGAAATTATTTGTCTTAATGATTCAATTCGCGGCAATGTAGCACCTTTACGACAACCAACATTACAAAAATATTACAGTTCATCATCTTCAACATCGTCGAATGACCAATTATCGACACCACGACAATCACCAGTAAAACTTCAGAATGATTTAAAATCAAAAGTGACGCATTCAAATGATGAAACAGAAACAAGTAAGAGTTAAAAACGTACATCATGTAAGTAAACGAGACAGAAGCATCAGAACTGAGAAAACAAGCAGCCTACTCGTCAACAGAGTTAAAGTACAAAGTCAACTCTTATTCTTTTTTTCTAGTTCCCGAAAAACGTCCTCGTTTATCATGCGATCATACTGACAACGATGATCACAAGAAACCCTTGTCTCGTTTACGTCCACGCCAAAATCAAACGAATAATCCAGCAACAAATTCCAGTGATATAGCCGATGGTTTTCGTCTATTACAAGTACAAGATTTACCTGCCACCTCTTCAACTATTCCAGTAGCAGCCTCTTCATCGACTTATCAACGTTATGAATCAGAACCAAGCTTAGGAGCCTCTACAACAACAGTTCATCAACAAATTATACAAGTAAACATAGACGTTGGACATAGAAAGTTTTTGAAACTATCGCTGCTATTTAACATTGTTATAAAGGAGTCGTGTTGGTGGCTGAGCCTTAAACTTGAACCCGAAGATAGACTGCTAAAACTGTCTTTATATATTCTCTCTTCAGATGCGTAATAAAGTATTCGACTGTACCGAATAATGTATAGAGCTACTGCACAAGTTCTCAACAAGAATTAAAGATTTTTCTTCAAAATAAGCCCTCATATTTCCGATATTCAGTAAGCACTGGATGTAAAATTTTTATTTCATGCTTAAAACTTGTTCGATAGGTCTAAGTATATTTACTTGTTGTATCAGAATGTTTTGACTCGAAGTTTTTTTGTCTGAGTCCATAAAACTCTCGTTTCTGCAAGACGGTACTTGACAGGCATATGGAAGAAAAACGAATATTAGATTCGTGATTAGCATCAATAATAAACCCTATTTGAACGCTTGTCGCAAAAAGTCGGTCGGACACTTCATAAGATGCATGGCGTTCTAAAGCAGAGTCTTTAAAAAACATAGAGCACATTTTTGTTTGCCTTGTTTGTTTCTTTTACTTATTAAGACATGTTTTTGTATATTTCAATTACAGACTAATGGACATCATCACCACCATCATACACTACAATCGAAAAATATTTGTGTGAACCCAATGTTTACTGAACTAGCAAAACAGTTTCAACAAAATAATGCTGTTATCTACACAAAACATGTTTGTTCATCAACATGTGTTGAATTAGCTGAACGAGAATATGATAAATATTTAAAGATCAATCCATTTTTAAAACCGTTTGCATGTCATTGGACAATGATCGAACCATTTCGTTTAAAAAAGTCTGGTGATGTTACAGTGAGACCCTCATCGACACCCTATCTCTATTGTACACCATGTAAGTGGTTTAGTTTCGTATTTATAATAAATGTTTAATAGAATAAATATGATGTCGCAATATTAATGAAGCGCAATAGTTCTTATAGATCTTTCCTATTAGTACTTATTTTCATTTTATTGTTCTAGGTGGTAAAATTCTGCGTGACTTATCACAAGTTGATAATTATTTGTATGTAACAGAATCTAAACTGACAACTGATTTGTTCATTTATGATCGTACAACAAATATCCAATTACATTATATTCACAATGGTTTTGAAATCACCGATGATCTATCAAAAGGGAAAGAAAACTCACCGATAACTGTTGTGAATGAAGTTGATCATGCAAAAATAGGTCCAAAAGAATTTGTTTATTCTGTGGAAAGAATACCAACGACTGGTGTCAATTTACAAATAAATAATGAAAAAATGACATGTTGTGATTGTAAAGATAGTTGTCGAGATCGTGCAAAATGTGCATGTAACTAAAAATAAAGATTTACATTTTGACTAATTCTCAAATATTTTTTACGTTGATTTTAGGTTGGTTACGAACATTGAAATATGCTGAATTGGCTGGTGAAGAACGAGTGAAAGCAATGAAACAAAAAAATAAGACACAAGCAGAAATTCTTAATGCTATCGGCTATAAATATCGTCGACTTGTTAAAAATTTATCATCTGGAATTTATGAATGTAACGATCGATGTCAATGTCACAATAAATCGTGTACGAATCGTGTTGTGCAAAACGGAATCGCTGTGCAGCTGCAAGTAAATATGTGAGAACAATTTAGAAATTAATATTTCATATACTTTTTCTCTTTTCAGTTATTCAAAACGTTTGATCGTGGTTGGGGTGTTCGTTGTTTACACGATGTTCCTCGTGGTACATTTATTAGCGTCTACTCTGGTAAATAAATGATAGTGTTTACACCCAATATTGACATATTATTTATTTATTTTTTTATTTTTAGGTGAAATTCTTACAAGTGAACAAGCGGATAGCCGTGGAAAAACATTGGGTGATGAATATCAAGCTGATTTAGATTTTTTTGAACATTTTAATAGTTCTGATAATGATGATGATGATAGTCGAAGTACACATGAGTGCGATGATGAATTAGACGAAGAAACAAATGATAATAACGAAGATATACCAGAAATAATAACAACAACAACAGTATCAAATGGAAATGATGAATCTGAACAAAATTGGTTAAATGATGATACGTCAACATCAAGTACTGAATCAGGTAAAAATATTTTTTTTACTCGAAAAAAAAATATCCGATATTTTTGTAGAAAACTAAATTTTAAACATTCATGTTCTTTTAGTTAATTCTCGTTTGAGAAGTGCTCAGTTAAATTTACGTGCACGTGATTTAATACGAAAAGGAACAACTGGAGCACTGGCAACAACAACAACAACAACAATAACAACAACAGTATCGAAAAATAAGAAAAAATCAACAACAACAAAATCATCAACGGCGTGTTCAATATCGTTAAATCGAAGTAAATTACCAGATTATGATGGGATTGTTTATACATTAGATGCTAAATTAATTGGAAATATTGGACGTTATTTTAATCATTCATGTTCGCCGAATCTTGAAGTACAAAATGTTTTTGTTGATACACACGATATTCATTTTCCGTGGATCGGTTTTTTTGCAACGAAATTTATTAAATCAGGTACAGAATTATGTTGGGATTATCGTTATGAAGTTGGAACTATACCCAATAGAAGAATTGACTGTACATGTGGATCAACAGAATGTCGTGGCCGATTATTATGAAAACATTTTGTTTTTTTGTGTATATGTTGTTAGATCTTTGTTGTTCATTTTCTAAATATTAGTTTTACTTAATGCCGATAACAGAATTTTAAACTGTTTCAGTGCAAATTGTTGTTTATATCGAATATTTTTTAATCTATTAGTTTCTTTCGATCTTTGAAAGTATTACATTATGATGTAGATTATATTAAAATTGTATCCAATCGTATATTGCTGAAAAGAATTGTGTGTGCAATGTTTCAATCTCAGTTCACACCAAGTTATAAAATTAAGGTTGTTGCGCATCTTTCACAGTTGTTTTCTTTTTAAAAATATTCTGTTTTTTTTCTCTTGTTCTTTTCTCCCACTAGTAGATTCGTTCATATAAATATTGTTTTTTTCTCGTTGTGTATACGTTTACTGTTCTTGTGTTATGTGTAAATAATAAAATTTTCATTATTTCAATCATGATTATCTGATTATTATGGTGAAGACATTTATGTTGTTTAAAAGAATATAACACGAATAAGTGAATTAGAATTTTGTCGGATAAAACAAGTCACATTTATGTAGTTTAAAGAATCTATTTTAAGAATATATATATATCTCCTTGGAAAAAAATTAGTTTTAGTCGTGTTTTGGAATTTATTATGAATATACACACATTTTAGAAAAATAATTGTATATTCTGATAGGACTTGAAATTCTCTATTAGTCTCTGCGTTCCCAGAACGTATTCGAAATTATTTGCTAGTAAAAATTTTGAATATTGTTAATGCTTCTCACCTATCACATTTCCAGAAATTATAACGGATGCGATCTCTCAGTACTTTCTATTTTTCTTGTGTTTGTTTAGGATCCAATGTTTAATGTTTTTCTTAAAAGAGATGCGCCGCGAAATACTCTATAAAACCATACCTACACTTTAATTTCAGAAAGTTAAACAACAAAACTACGCCAATTATACGAAAGACGAAAAAAATGAAAACTTTGAAAATCTGGTGTTTTTTTCCACTTGAACCTTTTTTCTTCTGCTATTATTTCCGTAAAAAAGGATTGCAAAAGGGAGAACCTTGTTCTTTATACTTAAATATACAGGGTAAGAGAGAATTCCAAGCGCTACCAGAATATATTATTGTTTTAAAAATGTATTTTTATGGTGATATATTTAAAAAAATAACAAGATATTAAAGCAAAGCATTAGAAAAAAAAAGACGTTTAAATTTACTGTGTATTAAATGCGATATATATAGATGAATTTAAAGGAAGAGATTTCAGTTCAAAAATCATAAGAAATATTTGGTGTCTCATTAGGAAACTCTGTAACGATAGATATTACTCTGTTAAGTGAAGCAACGACTTTTTAATTTTAGATTAAGAAAGAAACATGTTGAAAGAAGACGACGCCAATATTAGTTATATTTTCGCGAATCTATCATTAAAAATAAGTTGAATTAGTGATTAAATAAACAAACAAACGTCGGCAGATTACTTTTTTTACCTAGTAGAACGAATCTGTTTGCATATCTGTTAACTACACTAAACATGTTTTACTCAGTTAGTCAGATATCGTATCTGAGAGTATTTACATCGGCATGTGTACATTATCAAACGTGCCGAAAAGATATGTTTTGTTGTTTTAGTTAACTAATGCATTATTCAGTCATCTGGTTTGTAAAGATCAATTTCCATTTGATTAAAATATTAAAATAGTTCGCATGTTACCCAGGATTTGTAACTCCTTTTTGACACTCTTTTCTGTTGAACTGACATAATTTAATCAGCGTTGTTCTATTTCATTTGAAGGCTTTAGTATCGATAAGAAGTTGTCTCTTTTATTGATAAATATATCGTTTTTGAGAAGAAAAGTTTTAGTTTTTTTGCGTTTAAAAGCTCTAAACTTTGAACAAAAAAGTGATACACTGTTAAATTGCTTGCTAATTTAATAATTGTAGAAATTTTAGTTAGAGCGTAACAGTAAGCACATCTAGAAAAAATGATTTCAGTGATATAAAAAACAAGATTGTAGTGTCCGAACCTTCGTTGTATATATATTTAGATATTGTCTACAAATCTATTATATATTCAATTATTAAATTTCAAAATATAGACATCCTATTCATTGAAACTCTATGATAAACGAGCGACCTTTTCCAACTGTCTAATCACTTTTTGATCGAAACTTAGTGGGTTATAGGTTATCGGCCACGCTGATTCCACGAAGTTATAGAATTTACAAGAAAAGCCCTAAATTAATTTCTTATTTCTGTAGTTTTGAGCGGAAAAAATTGAAAAATTGAAAAATTCACACTCATGTTATCATCTGTTGTCCCAACCTGTTTTTTCGTGTATTTATCAAAAGAAATACATCAAACTGAAAATGAAGATTAATAGAAGAAAATGTGAAATCTAGTGCAGGTTATAACGCGTAGTGTCTTCGCATTTCTGTTAATGATCGTTGACAGCATTTATTTATTTCAAAAGTGGAAACATGAAATGTCAGTTGTCTTTGAAAGAATGTTGTGTTTGTCAACATCAAGAAAATTCATATTTTCAAAATGAGAATATTCATAACAATGTTGCAAGAGAAAAATGAAAAGAGAGCAGCGAATATCTCAATAATTATTCGAATAGTTGTAGCGTCTGCAATGATTGGGTTTTTTAATCAGGGCGTTTTTTAGTAAAAAATTGTATTTAAAGTAATTTTTTTTGTTATATTTTCTTTTCCACACATTTTTTTGTATTCATTATTGTGATTCTCCATCAGTAGATATTAGACATATATTGGTAGTAAAGGCTATAAACGAAAGCTTACAAAATAATATTATAAACTCAATTGAGATTGTGGATACAAATTACAGGAAAGTGCTATTAGCTATTGAATTCATTGCAATGTCAGCTCGTATTGCACGCTCTTTATATTCTTTGATAAGATATAAAAGTATTATATAGCGATTATTGTTCTATTTCAGATTTTATAGTGACCAAATGAGACTCAGTCGATGTCTACAAACATATTCATTACTCAATAAACTTGCTAGTACTGCGATCACTACAAACTATACACGCTCATTTTATCCGACATCTATTCTAAATCAATCGTCTAATTCAGCATCAACACCAAAGAATTTCGATCAAGACGAAGAGCAAGATGTAGAAAAACGATCTTCATCGTTCATATCTCAGCAATCTCCAAAAGTAAAACTGCACCCAGGCAATCAATTTTCTTTAGAAGAAATTCAACAAGGTTTACACAAAACATCATCGCAACCAACATCAAAAGATAAAAAACGTGAAATTGAAGAATTATATGAATTTGAAAAATTAGAATTTGATGATAAACCCCTTATCAAAGAACAATTAAGACATCATACAGAACGTAAGTAAGTACATAGATATCAAGTGTAGTTGTTCTATATCCATACTTTCTTTTCTCATTTCTCATAATTAAGCTCTATTATATGTTGAAGATAGTAGGTTGACACTTGAATAGAAGTGCTATTGTTTAATATTATTTAAAATTAACTATAAGATTGTAATAAATAAGAATAAATAAACGTTTGAATTTTAGGAGGCGAAACGGGTGTATTTGATCTTGACGATTTAATTGAAATTTTACGCGATGAACGTATGCGTGATATATGTGTCATTGAAATACCACCTGAAAAACAATATGCACAATATTTAGTATTAGCCACAGCATTTTCATCACGACATTTAATGAATACAAGTGTTTATCTTAACAAACTGGTATGTAGTAGAAGATATGACATATTTTTTTCAAGTTTAGACTCTTTATTCATTTTTGCTTCAAGTACAAAGCCAAAAAACATAATAATGATCCATATTTAAATTCAGAGACGAGAAATGGAAATAAATGGCATGCTATGGATATGGGTAAGATGCCAACAAGAATTATTACGAATAGAATAAAAATTTAAAAATTATTTATTTTATCTAGGTCACATTGTTTTACATTTAATGGACAGTGAATTACGTGAACAAACAGATTTGGAATCATTGTGGACTGTGGGATCAAAATATGATGATCAAGTGGTGAATATTATGACAACAATTGATGCCATAAAAAAAATTGATGAAACACTTAAAAATGAAGAAGAAGTACCGTTTGGAAAAATGTTTGGTGTATTGAAAATGAGAGGATCACATGTTCGTTTTCCTCTCGAACGACCAGGCATGTTTATGGATAAACCACCAGTAAAAGAGGTCCAATATTCTGATATACCACATCGAAAACATCAAGATGAACCATTGAAAGAAGAAGTAGAAAAATCGTTTGTAGAATTACATAACGAGAAACAACCACCAGTTTATGAAGGACAGAAAATTAACTAGAAACTTCTTTTGTACATGTTTTTGTTTTAAAATTTTTGTGTATTTCAAAGCGTTATGAAATTACAGAGAAAAGTAGTTCAGCAAATAGTTTTTGCTCGATTTTATTCATGAATAAAGCTCAAAAGTCTTGAAATTCAATTTTTGCTGAAAAAAATCAATAATCCTTTTTTCCAAATCAATACAACTACAGCATCTGCTAGGTCATCAGCAAAACTATTTTGAGAACTATTAATGAGAAAAGTCCATAGTCTCAATGAGAAGTTATAAACAGAGTAGAAGAAAAGCATTACAACTTGTTTTTCGAATAATTTTTTTTATATTAACCGGCTGCCGCATCTAACATCTCATCAGTTTCTCTAATAACTACTCATTTCCCACCTACAAATCCTTTTAAAGAGGGTGAGACTTTAAAAAATTGCGTTTCAGCTGACCAAAGCGAAACTGATGCTTTCGAAGTCGAAAATCTTTCTATTAAAGACTGCTCCAGATGTTTGGACAGAAATAAATGAAGTTTTAAATTTTATATCATCAAGAGTTTTTTATTTCGTTTGAATCATCCACGACTTTTAACGAAAATATTACTTTTCGACAAGAATTAGTACCTAAACGTAACTCCATTCTTTCATTTGATAAAACCACTAATACAAATAGATGGTTACTAATTGTGCCAATCTCACAAGTTTGAATTGAAACTAGAATTTCTTTAGCAAACACATAGTCGATTTTCCTATTTGACCTTAAGGAGGTGGAAATATCAGGTATTTCCGCGGCTAAAAACAACTATCCGCAGTTAGTCAGCTTTTCAATATCCTTATTCTTTGGGTCCTTCATATCAACGTTGAAGTCACCCAAACGGCAACAATTCAACGAAATAAAGAAGGAGGGATCTTCGTAACTCCACGCTTTACTTTCTGGGAGGTACTTATTCTAATCTCCTGATTTAGGGAAACATCTGTTACACAAACATTGGGTACATCACACTTCATTCCCTTGAAGTTAATAGTTTCTTGTTTCAAATATCAATGCGTACCAATTTTGCTGGTATTTTTCTTTTTATTATTAATTTGAAAAGTACTGTCAACATCAGGATCAGTAATTTGTATTTTCGTTTAATAATTAATTAATTAGTATTTTTGCTTATTAAGATATCATGTAACAATAATGAAAATTGTGACGATAGCCGACGAGTAATGATTTTTTAAATTTTATATCATCAAGAATTGTCGGTCATTTCATTTCATCGAACAGATAGATAAATTATCCACGACTTTTAACGAAAATATTATTTTTCGACAATAATTAGTTTTTAATTCCTTCAAACTCCAATCTATTGTAATACTTATCAGCACGATGAATAGACATAACTCATCTGTAATTTGGTCATTTTGAAATCTCCCAGGTAGTTCGACAATGAATGATAGAAATACATATCTTGTCTCGACATAATGAATAGTATTCTTAGATATATCTCCATCGTTATCGTGACTGTACTAAATACGCGCGTAGGCGTGTACAGTAGATTGTTTCGTGCCCGACATAGATAAATCGGGTACCATTGAAATTAGAATAATAACCACACTTGTTCCAAACTCCGGCTAGGTACAACTCCAACTCCGCTAAGCAATCTAAACTCAAACTCCAAGGGGCTCAACTTCAACTCCACTTCAACTCCGAGTTGAAATCTGTTTGTTCTTTTGCCTTCCTGTTTTTTAATTTGTCCGTATAACGATCATGTTTTCTTTTATAATAGTATGCACAAAAAAATCATTATAATAAATCAAAATTACATTTCAATAATGTTAATTTTGAAAGCATATTCGCTGTTCTGAGAACTAAGATTATCACAATCTGAGCAGATTTTTCTCTTTTTCTTCCCTTTCGAACCTATCATATGATCACAACACGCATTTCCATGCCTTCCGTGTGATACATGTGCAACCAGATGTAAAGTGTATCATATGTTATTATATACTGAGCACACGTTTATATCGCTCGCGACAAAAATAGATAAAAATCAGATAAAAAGAACTCTCGCGAAGAAAAGGAAATGGAGTTGAAGAAATTGTGAACTGGAGTTTCGGAGTTGGAATCTGTCATCAACTCAACTCCGGGCGTTTAAAAAGCCAACTCCAACTGCGCAACAAAAACCCTCAACTCCGGAGTTGAGTTACCCAGCTCTGGTTCCAAATCCATTGTGTGGAGATTTTCTCTGTCTCTCATTAATTATTTATTTTGTCTTAATAAAA
>CAJNOQ010007210.1:0-12585 GCA_905250885.1 Didymodactylos carnosus
AGATAGAGAAGAATCAGGACTACATTTTGGTAAAAAGAAAATGTTTTTACCTCTCTTGGATCAGGAGTTATTAGCATTTTATGGAAAAGAAGTAAAACGCTTATATCTCACGAACCATCTAGTAAAAGAGGCCCAAACTTGGTGGGTGATCAGCATCCGGGTGGGTGATCAGCATCCGGTAAGAGTAATAGTCACACAAAATTAGAAGTCCCTAGCTATCATGGTTCTTGAGTTACAGGGGACCGGCTACTTTTGCGGTCGAGGTCTCCGGAAATGAGGTTCTGAGATACGAGGTCCTTTTCAAGAAAAATTCATAACTCATTCTAGGAACATCAATGCGACTTCAAGCTCACAGCAAATACTCTTCGACGACTAGTAAAGTGTGAAGGTTAACTATCGTGTGGTTCTGAAAATTTATTGAGAACAAGCACTCACGATTGAAACATACATGGAAGAGCGAGGGTGGGGAACTAAGGATCGCTCTTTCTACTATAGAATCAATGCGCATCATAATTATGAAAAAATAATCATAGAAACATATGGTTCCGAAAAACGTAGGTGAAACTTTTCTAGAAAGATCATACGCTCACTATTAACCTAGAGAGAAAATTTTCAGTGAAACATTTTTGTTCGAAAACTAAATGTTAAGTATGCTACTCGACTGAGTTTTGTTTGCTGATCTCAACTATGTCATTAGTTTTGCTTGCAAATAGAAAAGAAGTGAAAAGGACGCAAAATAAATGAAATGGCGAAGATCATAGATGAGTATGTAATCGTTCTGTCAAAAGTTTCACCTACATTTTTCGAACCGTATGTTTCTATGCTTGTTTGAATCAGGACTACATTTAGGTAAAAAGAAAAAGTTTTGATCCATCTTGGATCAGGAGTTATTAGCATTTTATGGAAAAGAAGTAAAACGCTTATATCTCACGAACCATCTAGTAAAAGAGGCCCAAACTTGGTGGGTAATCGGCATCCGGTAAGAGTAATGCTCACACAAATTAGAAGTCCCTAGCTATCATGGTTCTTGAGTTATAGGAGACTCGCTACTGTTGCGGAGTACAACATTATAGTGATGGCGAGGATTAGAGAATTAAAACTCTAATTTTCGTGTAAGACAGTTAAAAAATCTTGTGACAAGCAGAAGACGAAACAGTTTTTTATTTTCCTATTCTGTTTTACATTATACCCTCTGTACACACCCAGTTTCGCTGGCAGTTTGAAGTACACAAGTGAATTCGTGGAAAGACGAATATACAACGAAGACAAGCTACCAAACAAACATTAAATTGGGTACTGAAACGATCATTTAGTACGGATGGAGAAGAAAAAACAGTTATACAATAACAGATTGAAACAGAAAATGCAGAGATAAAATAGAGTGGATGAAGATAAAGATCATAACTTAACAGTAATCAGACAAACATTTATTTCATTTGAATAGTAATCTATGCTAAGTTCAATATCCGTTTTAGATGTAGTTTTTCATGTTAATATTTTATCTTTTTTTCAATTTGTCACTGAAGAGGAGATAGTGTATCATACGCTGTATAGTGTGATAGGAAGTAAGAAAGTAAATTTTTTCCACTATGTAAGATCAAATAGTTCGTTTACTCTGTTCACTATTTGTAATAAGACGTTTGTCATAGGCACCAAATAATTTCACATGAAAGAAAGTGAAATTTTATATATTGTGCAGAACGAAGCAAAATACAACAGATAAGATAGACTTTTCATTGTTCATAATGGCCATTTTCGACTGACTAGGATGCTTTATCTCTTGTGATAGATGTATTTTCGTCTTTTTCTTTTCAAATTCTTGGCGATAAAAAGGTTAACAGATGAATAAGAAAACGAAGATTTAAATACTAAAAAAATGACTCGAGTTTTTTCCTTGCACGAGTCTTACACATAGAATTTGAGCTGAGTCTTAGCGAATACAAAATACAACCCGAGTCTGAGTTATGACTCAAACTCGTCTAGCTCTGAGCATATGTCTCAAAGCATTTAGTTGAGGAACAAACAAATACGAAGTGAGATCCAATGACAAATTTCATATACCAAGTAATGAATTCAATAGTCCTAAAACTTTTTGAATTGATCTTTTCTTTTAAGGTTCAATTCTTACTCTACTGATCTCACACACCTTTAGAATTCTTTTCTTCCAAGAATTATAACTTTATTACATGCACTTTCGTTTAAATGTTGTTTCCTGTTCAAAAGATTTATATGAAAAACGCAGGTAACGCACAGACATTTTTTAAAGTTCGAACGAATGTATCTCGAGATCGATAAAAGAGAGAGACTTGAAATTTTAAACAAATATGTAGGTAAACAAATTCTATAATTCTTAAACGTTTCAGCCTCGATCATCTACCTCTTTGGATTTTATAAGTAAAATACTGATCGGTAACACTCAGACAAAAAAGATCCTCCGCCCTCGATAAATGTGAAAGAAGTGATAAATTCTGTGAATTACTCCATGTTCATGACTCGCATAAGAGAAGCTTTTTCTAGCTGAAAATCAGGGCTGTCTTTTATTGAAAGAAAACATTGATACCTTGAAAGACGATTGACTTATTGACAAAACATTAGATAACGCACTGACACGAATTTTAAAAAGAATTCCTAAATCTAAAATATTATTTCGTATTTGGAAATATCACTTCAGAATATCAACATAATGATGTTCATTTGTATTTCAAGCAGCCACCACTGTTTTCATGTTAAGGTTTTCATTAATGCTTATACAAGGTCCTGAATAACAGAACAAACGTTGCCACAGTCAGCGTGGCCGGCAGCCTATGTACCACCTGTTTGTGAGATTCCTAGAACTCAGGTTTAGCCGGCAGGTATACCCTCGGAGATTGCCTCTAGCATCAAAACCTGGTCGATGGAGGTGTGGGACGTGTGTCAGAATCTGAAGACCTTTCTTCCAATTTTCTCAGTAACACTTCTGTTTTTGTGCAGCAGTGAGATTTATCCGAAGCAAATGTTTTACAAATCGTTACGAGATAAATTTATTATACGCTGAAATAATCTAGAATTAAAAAATGCTTAATTCCTGACGATGTTGTCCTAAAATTCCCTCAAAAACTTTGTGTTTTTATCTTCTGCGTTTTATTCCAAATTAAGTACTCGGCAACGAAAACTATGCAAGTGCATCTCGAACTTCAAGGTATAGCTGAAACAAACAACTTCCAGTAGTTCTATGTATGTGTTAATATAAGGCGCCCAAAAGGTCGTGTCTGTGCGTTACCAACTTTCTCGGCGCTAAAGCACTTGGACGAAAAACCAATATGTGCATTAGATAATCCATCAAAAGTAAGCGAAAGGTCAATAAGGAGTTTAAAAATAAATCGCTTTTTTAGTCAAAAAATACACTAAACTCGATTTTCGGTAGCGCACAGACATTGATTTATTCTAGTTTTTCAAAAGATTTTTCTCATAGCAAAAGCGACCTGGGAAACTTTTAAACAGATGAAAAGTTCAGACTCTGCGCTTCAAAACTATATAAGATATTTCATCATCATCACTTTCGTTCTTTCTTTGTATACGTTTTTCTTGTGGCATGATCAATTATCCAATATTAGTAGTGATCCTCGATTTTGTTTGATTCATGTTTTTTCGTTTAATAAGCATGAACAAATAGAACAAAAGACAGTGTTCTATGCAGAAAAGTGTGCTTTACAGTTTGATGATTTTTAATTTTACTTACTATCAACTTCTACTTTATTCATGCTGGTCGAGCGTTAGCCATTTTCCATGTTTAGAGTTTGCAAAATATAAACAAAGTGCGTTGATCTAGTTGTATATTGAGAGTTGAAGTTTGCACCTAAGGATTTTTATTTTACGCTGATTTAGATGAAACTTTCAAAAAATGTGGATCATCTGAATACTAAAGAAAGTCGACAGTTGATTTGCTATTGAATAAAAAGTAAATTTTGCGCTGCAATGACGCTGATTTTTATGTTCAACAGCACCAAAATCAAGTTTCTCGTGAGTTTTTGGCCGGCTGACGGAAGATAAAGGATTTGAGAGTGGACTTTTAGATTAAGAAAATTTTCTCGCAGCTTTATCTAGAGTAAAAAGAATAGGTATGTACCAGTACCAGTATCTTTACTGGTTTACTGGGTGTCCAAGGGATTTGATCACTAAAGGCTTTGGGTGCCAAACCCTTTCGATGCCCACTATACTGGTGCGATGCATACCTGCAGATCAAACAGTTTGTAAAATGATTCGGGATCTCAATAAAGTTATTGAGTCGCGATACGGAAATTGATACTGAACAGTTTGAGTTTATTTTTATGATAATATCTCTTTTTGAAGAAAGCAGACGTTTGCAGTGGCGTAACCAGGATATTTAGACCAATGGGCAAACTTCTATTGTGTCGGAAAAAAACGATGGGCAAAATGGGCAAGATTTTTATTGATGGGCCGAACATTTTTGGCCCAACAAAGCATGAGCGGACCACTTGAATGAAACGAAATGAGGTTCTTTTAATCAAATACCCATTAAACTCAAATTTTAAGGCTAAGTCAGGTGTGTTTTAGTCTATTTTTAATGTCTCTGTTTATGATATTTATATTTCAAATTCAAACACCAAAATCGAGACGACGATGATGCATTTGTGCATATAATTTCAATATTTCATCTGGATTTATATCGAGATCTTTATGAATGTATGCACAAACAAGTCCGTTTAGTCTATTTTGTTTCATTATAGACTAACAATAACTTTTAATTCTCGAAAAACATTACATTTACTATCTGATTCAAAAATAAACGAACAATTCTGAAAAAGTAAAATTTCAATGGGCCAAAACTTACTAATAAAAATTACAATAGGCAAATCTCCAAATGAAACGGGCAATTGCTCATTTGCCCCCTCCTCAGATAGGTATAGATGATATTTTGCACATGCTAGTGTATTCTTTTTGGCGGTTACTTTACAATATTATATGAAACTCATTTGTTTCTATTGATAAAACTTGTTCTTTTCATTCTGGGTATGGGATCATCCGACTAATCAGTATAACAAAATTTGATTACTACACACGAGGGGAATTGTACTTTTAGAATTATTAAGCATAAAACTACCGATCAGAATGGTTCAACTGTTTCTCAGTATTTATATGATTACCAGTTCATCGAATGTTCAAATACTTCATTCTCTCCACCTTCCAAAATTCTTGATACTGGTAATTTCAATTTGTGTTTCTTGATTAAATATTCATTTGCATAACTCATTGCCATTTTCCTTTCTGCAACAGATGAACCTCGGCCAACCCAAGCAAATATTTCTGAACCAATATCAAGAATAAATACATCATTTGAATTCAACAAGTCTCGTCGAATATCATTTCCTGTTGCTACTTTTGTGAATTTTAATGTGCCTGATGCATCACTCAGACGATACAATTCCTTCTCACAGCCAGTTACTTCGTCATCTACACCGCCCTTTCGGGCTGATTTCACTGAACCGAAACCTTCAGGGAAATGGCACCAAAATTTCTCTTCTTGATCACCTTCTTCCAATACTATCACTTCTGGTAATCCGCCTCGTTCATCATCTAATGCCCGACAATACTGTGCTGCTTTCATTCGTTCTTGTCCTGCAGATTTCGAACCATTCCATTGATAAATCACCAAACCTAAATCTAACACGAACACATCGCCAGAATTCAGTGATGCTCGTTCAAGTGGCACTTGGGTAATTCTCACTAATTTCTTCCCTTTGAAACGAAGCAAACGTTGTTGATAGTTCTTTGCACGGACTTGATTAAAACCACTTTCTGTTCCACCAGCTAATATCTTAATTTGATTTTTAAAATAACTCATAAATAACGAAGATTCATGTCCTTCCGATTCGCGATGTTGAACAGGAATACCTCCAAGAGAATCATCTAATTCTACAGCTTTAAAAGCAGCTGTTCCATATTCATCTTGTGTACTTGCATTACCTACCCAAATATGAATATCCCAACGAATTTTAGTTTGATTAGCTCCTGTATGGGTGTTCAAAATTATGTATGAATCACCCGTATAAAAATTCCCTAAATCGATAGAACCTGTTTAGAATTTGACAAATTTATTTACAAGATCAAAACCTCACTGTATTGACGTTTTGGCCACGGTTTGACATTAAACTGTTCTATTCGCCATATTTCTAACCCAACTTTTCGGCCAGCATTGATCCATGCTTTCTCCTTTTCGGTAGAAGTTAGACGAGCACCCGACATACTAACGCAGTTTATTAATTTCTCTTTTGAATGAAGTTGACAAGAAACGTAAAAGAAGACATTATTTTGGAAGATACAAGTGAAGGCTCGCGAGACAACATTTCAGGTGAGAAACACAGAGCGCAATATGCAAACAGGTTTGGAGTGTTATTCTTATCTCATATCGAGCGTACCTGGTATAGTAATGAGAGTTTACCGACTTTTAAAAAGATTATTCGTGGTGTTTTGTACCCGTTTTAAGCCAAAATGCATCATTATATCAATAGAATGTTTAAAAAAGTCGTCAAAATTCGCATTGGTGAATTTATTCACCGGTAACTAGACTGGACAGTATTATTGAATCTGCCTGAAGAAAAGAATATGAATAAACAACAAAAATAGTTAGACATTTTCCAGAGACATCTATCATTCGTTAGCATTACGAGTTGTACTCTATGTCCAGTCTTCTTTAGGAAAAGATACCGTTTAGTTTTTGAGTTATACAACTGGCAATATCACTATTCAGCATACGAAAACTTTAACAAGTTACAAGTTTGTTGATACTTTTTATATATTAATCTGAGATGTATTATTTTTTTTCTCATTCAATGTATATACATCACTATTCTTATTATTTTCTTTAAAATGACCAGAAAATTTCAGATAAGAAAGGAAATGTTTAAAGCTGCAATTATCTTATCTTTCGTCCTTCATATATTCAAGGAAGAGAGTGCTCACTCTAAACGTATTTCGTATTCTCCCAACCGTCAAAATATTTTCAGAAAAATCGAATGGACGACTTTCGACCTGAAATTTTGTCCGGCACTTGGAAAGTTTCCCTCATAAATAGTTATTTTATTTCTACTGAATTATATTTCAAACAAACAATCCCGTTTGTCCGATCATTGCAGAAAAACTTGCTATTTTAAACTATAATCAGCGATAAAAAGAGCAATATACCTCAAAACCTACAAGGGATCCTTTTCTAAATAATAGATCATTAACATGTACAACTCGTGTGCGTTAAACTAGCACAAAAAATGGAAAATGGGTCTCCTCTAATTAATGAAATTTGAATTAGCGAATGTGGCAGAATATGAAATAAGTTTAGAGTGAGCACTCTCTTCCTTGAATATATAACAGATGAACATTTGATGAAAATATAAAATTTGTTCTTCTTTAAACAGATAAACAAAAAATCTTTCTTACAGAAAAGTTTAAAGAGTATCAGAGTCGAATAAACTGTAAAAGAAAAGTATGTGTTTTTGATCGACTGATAAAAGAATAATCTTTCGGAACATAGCGGTTGTCTTTGAACAAGTAAAAACAAAACAAAACAAAACAAAGTTCCTTTATTCATCTATATAAAAATTATCTAGATAAAATGGAATGTCGTTGTAACAGCAGAATACAGAAATAGTCGCGGAAACACAGTGATAGCAAGCGACCGACCGGAATAGATTTTGAAACGCTCCTTAAGTTGATCAATACGTTTCCAACGAATTCTGCATAATCACCCATACTGGCAGTTTGCTCGTTGTCTACAGTTAACTTTAGACTTTAGCAGCAGTCCTCATCAATAAAAATAGAGATGTATACACATGAGAAAAAAATAATACATCTGAACTGAGCGGTACCTTTTCCTAAAGAAGACTGGACAAAGAGTACAACTCGTAATGCTGACGAATGATGAATGTCTCTGGAAAATGTCTAACTATTTTTGTATAAAAAAGCAAAGATTAAGCTTTTTTCTGAAAGTTTCTCTTCTGTCATAAATAAAATATTTATATTTAATGTCCTTTTTTTCTATATTTTCTTCGTTTAACTATAGATGCTGATTAAAACAATTTTGTAACATCAAATAATACGGGAAAATTTCATAAAGAGACGGCGGACGAGGTGGCGATGGAGCAGAAAGCTTACGAACCGATCCTCGCGAAGTACAGTTATCGAAACTTGGCGAGGTACAGGACGATGACGAGGCAGGAAGTGTGTGAGGCGATCCGCGCGAGGAAGCTAACGATAGTCCATCGCCCACCTCGGATGTACAGTCGGAAACATCTCAAAATGTTTAACAGACTTTTCTGTTCAGTTTAAGATGTTGCAGAGCTTTGGATATGTTTTCATTCGAAAACTATCAAAGGAATAAAATGCAGAGAAAACGTTATGGAAGGCCATTGCGGTCGCAGAGTTACTTCGCCAAGCCGGATTAGTTTTCAAATATTTTTTTAAAGATAAGTGTAAAGCTTGTGTAAAGCTGAAATCTTCGTATTTTCTACTATTTGAGCCATTTGTCTGGAATAACAAGTAAAAATCACGTTATCCTTTCGCAGTTGCACGTTTTTTTAAAATAACCAAAATATTAAAAATAATTATCAAAATCCTTAGGTTGGAACGGATATAAGCAAAATATTGCATGAACCGGCTACGTAAATTGGCTGTGCAATCACTTAAACGTATAAACTTAGAAAACTAAATTGAGAAATGCTGTATAAATTTTTTCCTTGGATCCTTGGATACCACTTTTCAAAGATGTTATTATCAAACTCTCACGAGCGATCGTCCCGAGGTGAAATCCTTCGTTTCTAATGAGTTGTACCTCAATCAATAGAGTATATCGAGCTGGTAAAAACTCTAAAAGGATTTTCCCTCATGTCTTTTTAAGACCCGATTTTCTGAAAAATCAGTTTTTCTGAAACTCTAAAAAATAACCCAAACTTTTCTTAATAAGACATGACTGTAGTGCGTAAATATCTGATTAAAATGAGACATCTCCCAGCTCTACATGACCTTTCTTTGCAAACCTATAGAATTTACAAGCAAAGCCCTAAATTAATTCTTTCCTTCTTATTTCTGTAGCTTTGAGCTGACAACGAACGTTTAGGGCTTTTCTTGTAAATTCTCTAACTTTGCAAAGAAAGGTCGCGCAGAGCTGGGAGATGTCTCATTTTAATCAGATATTTGCACACTGCTACCATGTCTCATCAAAAAGCGTTTTGGCTGTTTTTTAGAGTTTCTAAAAAACTGATTTTTCAGAAAAACGGATCTTCAAGAGGCATAGGGAAAATCCTTTTAGGATTTTTCCGAGCTCGATATACTCTGTTGATTGAGGTATAACTCATTAGCAACGAAGGATATCATGTCGGGACATCCCCTCATCAGAAGCATCAATTATAGAGGGTTTTCGTTTGTCGAACACAATTCTCTGTATACGGAACGATTAGCTATACATTGAAATTTTTAGTGTTGAATGTTGCTGATGAAAAACTTTCATGCCTTTTGTTTGTTTTCCTGTTTGCTCCTTCACGAATGCAACTAAATTTTCACATCAACAAGCCATCAATTTCGGTGACAGAGAAAAAGAAAATTTTTTAGGTGTCAACAACCTGCCTATAAAGATTACGTTTGATACGTTGTTGACGTTTATGATATTGGTGTCTTTATTAAAAGAAACAGAACTCCCCTTAATATCTTTTACTCTGTTTTTCTATTAATAACAGCGACTCTTCTTCTTTACGAAATGTTAGACGAAATGTAAATATTATTACCGTCAATATCGGTAAGTAGACAGAAACGCTTTTTGGTTGTTGCACATTTTTTAGATATGTAACAGTTGTGTTTTCTCATCATTCTTATAAAACTAGAATAAAGCGGTCGCCATGATTATCCTACCTCAAAATCACTGTCAACTGAGTTATTATTTCAACGGACCTTTCAAATACATTTGCAGATTTATACTAGGCATGCATACACCGAAATTTTTGATTTTATGAAATCCCCAAAATGAGTTAATCTGTCGTTTTTTTCAATCGGTCTTCTAAACACATTCTATTTCTTCACGCTTAATACTGCTCTCAATAATGATGATTTGTCAGTGTATTATAATAAAGTAGCAAGTACTGCATATGAGATAAACGAGCAAAAAACCGAACAAAGGAGACTGTTTGTGACAAGTCTAAGTTGTTAAAATCAATCCTCAGAATATCCGAAGTCTTCAACTTTTGCATATTACAAAATAGATTTCATTAGTACAACATTTCTCATGCAGCCTTTTTTCCAGAGAGAATACGGTGCGAAAGGGCAAAATAAATTAAATTCATTTAACTTTAGTAAAGTCTTTTATTACTCACCGTGCATATAAAATATAAGATTGTAATTTTTTGATTTATCAGATTTTGGTAAGAAATACTAGAGAAAAGTTTTTATGTTATTTTTTTTATTGAGAAAAGCTAATAAATTGATACAGATAATCATTTAATTAACGCTTTTAGCAAAATCGTAGCCAAGGAAACTGATCGCATAGTTAATCTTTACAATATTTCGACCTTAATCAGTCATTTTTAATACAAAGAAGAAAAGAGAACTGTTAAGAAATATAGTACGGTAGTGATAACCTTTGGTTAGTGTGATGAAATGACATGAAATATAGAACCACGGATATATATAAAAGCTTTTTTTAAATTTCTTGATTTCCGAGTAACTAGCGCGCTTTTTGCGGTCACTATAGTGACCGCAAAAAGATATCAAGATGCGACGATGCAGTTTTGTCTGCTGATCTCTAGTATGTTATTAGTTTTGCTTGCAAGTATAGGCGAAGTGAAAAAGACGGAAATTAAATGAAATAGGCGGGGGTTAGGTTGAGTGCGAAGTCTTTTTGACAATATTTTACCTATAAATATTTTCTCCCTAAGTTTTCATTACGATATTTTTGTACGATTATGACGAGCATTAACCACAGAAGATATTGTAGAATGGATGACCCTTAATTCCTCACCCTTACCTTCCTATGTATGTTTCAATAGCTGATGGTCATTTTCAATGAATATCTCGAATCATACAATAGTTAACTCTCATACTTTCTGTGAATAGTCTAAAGACATTTTCAAACTTCGAAAGTGAAATAGCTATATTGCAGTAACTATTAAGAGCTGACACTTTAAATTCATATTCTAGATAGACGAGAGGCAATGCTGCATTTCGGTAAGAAGGAAAAGCTTCATTTCTCGTGGATCAGGAGTTATTAGCATTTTACGGAAAAGAAATGAAATACTTACATCTCACAAACCATCTAGTAAAAGAGGCCCAGACTTGGTGGGTGATCAGCATCCGGTTAGAGGTATGCCCACACAAAATTAGAAATCCCTAGCTGTCATGGTCAAGCAATAATACTAAAAGGGTTAAAGTCTTTTACCTTTTGATGTCACTTGAAAAATGTTTGCAAATAGTTTACAGTGGATGTAATTAAGTAATAAACGAACGCTATTTTGCGCAATGGAATTCTAGCCTATCGACGCTGTCTCACGGTATCTACGCGTATTCTCGTATCGTATCATATTTATTAACATTTTTTCTCTTCCTT
Source organism: Didymodactylos carnosus (assembly GCA_905250885.1). Classification (NCBI taxonomy): domain Eukaryota; kingdom Metazoa; phylum Rotifera; class Eurotatoria; order Philodinida; family Philodinidae; genus Didymodactylos; species Didymodactylos carnosus. The sequence continues at coordinate 11,582 of CAJNOQ010007210.1, forward strand.
GTATCCGCTGGAAAATGACCGGTTAAGGTCGAAATACTATGAAGAATAAATATGATATCGATTTCAGGGCTGTTGCTAAGAAAACTCGGTTACAGACCGAGTCAACGTGTACTGTTTTCTAAAAAAGTGACTTCTTATAATTTATTTCTGACTGATTTGATGATTTTCTAGTATTAGCGAAATATGAGCTTGATAGACATCAACAATCTGAAGTGTTCTCTAGCAAGATCTTGTTTCGATTAACGATCAAAGAATATATCTTGTTATCGGCATTGTCATTGTTCTACATAGTGAATAAGTTATATAAGCGAACTTTTGCGATCAGTTTTAATCATCAAAGAGATGCATTCTTTCTGGGAACACTTTTAAATCCTCAAGCATGAAACGAGGTATTTTGTCGCGAATGTTGATGCTGGTAAGTACTGTCAAAGAAGAATTCAATTATAAACTGGATTATTTTAGAATCTGAAGTATGAAAGGAAACCAAATCGTTCCGATTGCTCAGGTGAGCCTCAACCACAATCCGGTTTAATTACCATCATTTCGGTGCTTTGTTTAGAATGCTGCCATCGACTTTAAGTCACCTCCATCCATGACTTCTGTCGTTAAGTACGTGTACACTTTTATTCTCTACATCACGCAACAATATCAGAACTTCTGCTTTTTACTTTTTTACATATGACAGACCGTCAATAATGAGTGCGCTTCGCAGTTTAACATTTAAACAGATAATCATTGTCTTAGCAGGAATAATATTTATTTCAATCACAAGTGCAGCGATTCCAATTGGTATACTCATTCCAGAGTGCATGAGAAAGAAAGATGGTGCTTTGAAGATAACTACTCATGAAATTACTACCACCAAATTGAGGTAAATTTCAAACTCTTTTATATTTGAGATACTTGAGCAAAAGCTTCCCTTAAGGGGGGGGGGGGGGGGGGGGGGGGGGGGGGGGGGGGGGGGGGGGGGGGGGGGGGGGGGGGGGGGGGGGGGGGGGGGGGGG
>CAJNOQ010007211.1:0-12584 GCA_905250885.1 Didymodactylos carnosus
CGTGTTAGTCTCTAACAATACAAATATTTCAATTAATTTTGAAACTTAAGCAAAACTGTTGGCGAAAATTCGACTTATATTTGCAAAACTTTACTCCGGAATACCGAGCAGAATTTCTTCATGTGAACACCATTATTTTATTGTTCTGTCCTTTTTTCTTATCCATTCTGATGTCCGATTCCTATTGGTTGTCGCTATCGTCGTTCTATTTGTTTGCTTATTTTGTTTCTTCCTGTTTTGTGGATTGTACACGAGCGGAATACTCTTACAGGAGTTCCCTTAGAAAAGGGGGGAATCAAAACTAGTCATCTTTTCTTGACAAACGTCGTTCTCGAACACTTTCAGCAGAGAAGGTACCACGCTACTCAGTCAGTCATAAGTACAGTGAAAAAGCAGCACATGAAAAGCTGCTTGTGCAGAAAGGGATTGGTCAAGTTTTCTTGCTCTCCCTTTCTGCTTGTTTACTTCTTTTTTTCGTAATTACGGAAGCTTTTCCACTTTTTAAAAAATTGATTTCATTCCGATTTTTCGAGGCACCTATGAACAGTGCCTTCGTCAGGCATATTACTTAATTTGAGTTTAAAACGCATTCTGCAGTTTTCCACATGGATGTGCGATCCAATATTCATTGCGCACAATGGGAAAAATGTAGAACATTTGACTGCAACAAAACTCTAAAGGTTATTTCCTAAACCCTTAAGAGCGTTTTACTAAACCTTATAGGTTTTAATGATTATAAACCCTTAGAGTTTATAAGGATTTTTTCAGCAAGTCGTTTGAAAAACCTTTCGAGGGTTTATAATTATGGAAAACCTGTGCGGGTTTAGGAAAAGAATAGTAAAGGTTTAGGAAAAATCCTTCGGGGTTTTTAAAAGAAAATAAAAAACCTTTAGGGTTTTTCTTGCTAGATGAAAAACCCTTTGACTTAAAACAGAAATTTTTTTTTCTAGTAAACCCCTCGCGAGAAACCGTTGAGGGTTTAGTAAGCGTATTAAACCTTGTTAAAAACCTTTAAAGGTTTAAGATCGATGATAAACCTTTCAAAAAAACCTTTGATGATTTTTTAAGGGGTTCAGCTCGCTTACTAAACCCTTTAAGGTTTAGTAAACGACGCTTTTTTTTTAGAGTGTAGGGCGATTTAGAAGCGCCTTGCAGTACTCGGGTCCTATAATGTCAATTACTTTGCCGAAAATCGCCCAATAAAGCTTGAAGACGTCTGATTCGAAAGAGATTTGGCTGCTCTATCTTACAAAAATGTCGAAAACGAATTTTGAAAAGTCGGATTGCTGGAGATCTCCTAGAAAGCTGGTTTTTGAGATCTTGAGAAGTTCTCAAAGGTGCTATTTAACATTGTTACCAGTAGCACTAAGTGTACTGTCTCCATGGACAAAATTGACGAAGATCTGACGTGTAGTTTTTTAGAAAATCGAACTCCAATGCTTGATTTTCTAGAAGCCTATTATAGAAGCCGATTCCGAGTCCTACTGGAGATACTCAAGATACTCGATACTCGACATTACTCCATATTCGACTGTTCGAATAGTTTCAGCATTTAAGTTTGAATTGTTTTGAATGAAACTTTTTCTTCAATAGTGATTGACATGTGCGTTCTTGCAAAAACTTTTGTAGGTATCAGCAGAAAAATCAATAGAAAATTCTCTGCTTTTATTTCAGAAATTCATAATATTTTTTCTGTTTGCACACCACCATGAAAGACTCTTTTTCAATCCATTTTCTAGATTTTTGCAGAAGCGAGAAGTAAGTGAATTGTGTCCTATTTTCTTGACTTAATGCTACTATGGCACACGACTAACACTAAAAATTATTTCTTTGAATTAAACATAAGCCGAGAACCGAAAAGTTTCCGTCATTCATTCCGTCATCAACAGAAGAAGGCTATATACAAAAAACAGACGGGCTTTCGTGAGTAGTATCGAGTAATGTCGGGTATCGAGTACTCGGGCTCGGTGCATGCCTGTTTTTATGACAAAATAACCATCTTTGCTAGAGAGAATATATGGAAATGTAACTTACTTTGTTGGTTTTTAACCCTTCTGCGAGATCTTGTGCTCCTTTGTCTCCAATTATATTTGTATTCAAGTACAGTTCTTTTAATGTCTATAGTAAAAAGTGAAGATAATTATTAGAATTACAATTCAATGCTGTCTAATCTCTGTCGGTATGTGACAACGCACAAGTTATCACTATGTATGTTATTAGGTCGCATTTTTATTGTTGGAAAATAAGAAAAAATTTTAGATTTATAGGGAGGACTTAGCTTCACACGACGATAAGGTTAAGTGCTCTGTTACACTAAATAACCGAGAGCTTTCTGATTTTTAATGGTCTCGAAAGAAATATTTCGCTGATAGAATAAACTTTGAAATTCGAAATTTTAGTTACATATAGTTCATTGCGATTGCTTCGAAAATTAGCACAACACACAAACTTGCCTAGAGACACATCAACTATCTAAGCAGCACAGATATTGCATATAATTTAATTGTTTTTTCTTTATTAATACAAGGTATTTGTTCATTAGTATCGGAATGAGAACACTTCACTTTTTAAGTTTGAAAAGGAACCTGAGCAAAGCAAAGCATTTCTTCTGGCAATCTAAAACATGAAGATGTGTGAAAACCTTCTTACACTTTTCTGTCCAACACTTCTACAAAATTCTTGATAGGGAAAATATTTTGAAAATACGAGAAAATTTTATGTTAGGATTATACTCATAGAAACACAAATATATTTTCTTACGATCTAGTGATCACAATTCATCGAACTAAGTAAGTACAGCTGTTTACTAACTTTAAGCAGAAAATTTTCCCTGAATTATCTGTAATATCGCACAGGTTTATTGTAAAGAGTGTGAATAAGGCTAGAGAGAATTTTGAAGTTAGTATTGTTTAGTTATCGTGAAGGAGAGGTATAGATTTCAAAATCTACTTTCGCTAAGAAAAACTGTTTTCATTATGAAGAATCTATACAGACAGATGGAGTTCGCCCCTATAGTACATCTTATAGCCGGTCTCTCGTACTATCTATATCACGATTTGAATCATGTCTGTTCCTCTTAATGTGAAAGAAAAATTTAAAAAACAAATTATTTATCGGCCTGGTAGTACTACGGCTAATGCAGCTCAATATAGACGTCTCGGGTTGGACACTTGGAGAGCTGAGCAAGCACGAGTACGGACTGGTACTCTAGTACGACTTTTGCAGTACTCGTACTCGTACTCGTACTCGGAGGGCTCGGTAATGGTACACGTACTCGTGCTCCGAGAGGCCAGTACTCATACTCGTACTCATGCTCGAGTACAACTTTTTTGGAACTCGTACTCGTACTCGAGAAAACCCGTACTTGCCCAGCTCTGGACACTCCAGACTATCTTTCCATGTGCTTGTCTTCAAATTGATTTTTTCGTACAGAAAGATTTCATTCTGATGGGCGCCTTCCTTAAGCGAGTTCGGCGAAACTATGTCGTAGAAGCGTTGGCCGTTTTTCATCCTGCGAAATAAAGTCTAGTAAAACTCAACAAAATTTAAGTGTGAGCTTTATCAAGAATAGTCAAAACAAAAATCAATTTGTTCATTTTCTTCTTTTCTCTTTCATTTCATAGTACAGTATATAAACATTTTTTTCTAAGTTTCACAGTACCATTTCGAAAAAGTAATCAACGCTTAACACAATATTAACGACCAAATCGGAACGAGTTGTGTTGTGGTCAACGAAAAAGGTTTCTGGTTTTATCGAACAGTAGAAAAAGCTCGATAATCACCGTGCTGTTTTCGAACAAAACCTTCAACTTACTCCAAGATAAGTGGGTCGGAAGTTCGTTTTAGAGTTTATTCGAGTCAACGAAAAATCGTTCATGTTGGGTCGGATTCGAGTCACATGAGTCTAACTCGGTTCGGTCTCCGAATTTCATACCGTGTTTTATCAGGCATTTTTCAAACCGAAACTCAATCGACAGAAAATAATCAAATTAGAAGAGTGCGATGAAGAATATAAAGACGAACAAGGAATGAGCAAAATATACTCAAGACGAAAACTTCAAGCTCAAGTCTATGATTCCAATCGACCTTTATCACCAACAAAGTGGATAAATGTGCTCACTAACCAATATCCTCTATTCAAAAACATAAAGCATGTGTTGTTGTAATATGACCACGCCGAATTCATTGCGTACCTAACCATTACTATATTAAAAATAATGTTCTCAACAAAATTTTGTTCAGGATTAATTGTATTGGTACTCTTTCTAAGCAATTTTGAACACTCTGGGCACTTCCTATTCCAATATGAAATAGATCGTTTTGTAGAGAACTAAATTCTCTACAGAATGCATTACTCCAACTTTTACTCTTTTCAACGCTCATCGTTGAAATAATCAATTCAACCAAAAGGAGTATTGACGATAAGAGCGCTTTTTTACTACGATCTTTTTGAGTAATTTATATAAAGTTAGAATCAGCATTAAATTCTGAACAAAACCACAATTTTTCCAAAGTGACTAACAGGAATCACACAAGAAACGGTTAGTGAAAGTACGTATTGTGTGTTATTACTGTTCGTGAGCTAGACTTCACCAAGAAGCTTGACTTCTAGTACTGCTGTAACTACGATTTCAATGAACATATTCAAGGTCACGTTTTCACGATGAATAGTGAACATGGCGTTTACCTGATTAGTTTTCAACGCAACAGCCAGGTATTGTGCCTCAGTGTCTTTGGTTTCATCAAATATATGAAGATAAACTATTGTCGCATGGTCATTCACCAAGGACATAGAAGGAGCTTCGACAAATTCTCACAATCGCTGAAGCACGAAGATGGTCAAATTTCTATCGACTCAAAAACATAGATTTCTAAGTTCAAGGTCTGATTCTTTTAATTACTAGATTTCTATGATAGGAAGCAGCATGGTCAAATTTGACTGCTGGAAACACATCCTTTTACTAGATCTTGACACTAAAAATACATTTAAAAATTATATTTAACAGAAAAATGATAGAAAAGCTTATATACTTACACACAAAAGGAATTGAAAATACGAGAGACTTATGTGTTACAATTATGCTGATAGAAATTCAACTATATTCCTTTAAAGAGAAGCATTCTAAATGGTGTAGATGATGCTCTATGCTTACGAAGCGTTCAAGGTCTGAATAAATGCAGTTCATATAAAATATTAGCCTATCTCGATATTTCACGCTACTTTGATTTGATTCGAATCTATGATCGAAAAATATCACGTTTGATCAAATTTATCATACTATCTTATTCAAACTTCAAAATATGAACTTATAGACATATACACGCACAATTATACTCCTTTAAAAGATAGCATTCAAGATGGAATAGCTAATGTCCTATGTTTAGAAATCATTCAACATCTGAATAAATGATGTCATTACAGCTTGGAATATCTGTCTGAATGGATGTTGTTTGAATGATTTAATTCAAACGCACTCATAATTCCACTATCCCATCCAGCGCTTTGCTCATATTTGACAGGAAATTATGGTCGATAAATGTGAACTTTGCCCGAAATTATCATTCAACTAAGAAATCAGCTAGAGAGGTTGCTTACTTTATTGTCTTTTAACGCATTACCCAAATGTTGTGCCCCATTGTCTGCGATTTGATTCTGATGCAAATACAGATGGGTTAGTGCCTATATTAAAAAAGTTAGAAAGATTATAGGAATTGCATTTCAACGCTGTCCAAAGTCTTTAGCTATGCGATAAAGCAGAGTCGATTGCCTATAGGAGATAGTTTAATTTCTGCTGGAAAGAGAGCAACAACTTTAGCCATCCTATTAGAGAGGGACTTGAATCCATATCGCGATGTTAACTGCTCTTTTCCACTAATTAGAAGAGAGATTGCCTTGAAAAATATATTTTTCTGACAAAATAAACCGTGAAATTGGAACTATTAATAATATTTCACAATTCACCTCAGGTAGATAGGCTAACCCTATATCCTAGAAGTTTCTATAGATTGATGTGATTGAGTACAGACTGAAGCACTACTCTTGAGGCATTACCGAGACCAATTATTGATAGTGTTCTATTCTAAACCTTAGTCTCATTTCTAACTATTCTCACTGGTCGTTGGTTAAAAGCTGACCCACTTCTCAATAAACGGAACAGATTTCAACTGATTAACGTTCTGTTTTGTTGATGAAAATAAATAGAACAATACCTAAAATTCAACTGAAACTTAGTAACACAAACTTGACTACAGACACATTTAACTCACTATAAGAAAAAGACCGAATTATCATCAATTTACTTGAGGTTTTCTTATTAGTACCACATTCCATGATCATTAGCATTTAAACGCAAACATTTCAGTTTTAAAAAGAATGCAGAGAATCTCTTTTAATCAAAAATACATTTAAAGATTATATTTAACAGAAAAATGATAGAAAAGCTTATAGTGTTCCGCCCAAAATGCCTACTAGATACTTTATACACAAAAGAAATTGAAAATACAAGAGACTTATGTGTTACAATTATGCTGATAGAAATTCAACTATATTTCTTTAAAGAGAAGCATTCTAAATGATGTAGATGATGTCCTATGCTTACGAAGCGTTCAAGATCTGAATAAATGCAGTTCATATAAAATATTAGCCTATCTCGATATTTCACGCTACTTTGATTTGATTCGAATCGATGATCGAAAAATATCACGTTTGATCAAATTTATCATACGATCTTATTCAAACTTCAAAATATGAACTTAGAACACTCTCAACTGAACTTGAAAATAGGTCGTTAGGAACTCTAATTTTTCATCGTTCAGACCCGATTTGAATACATAGTACACGTTTGGGAATACATATTTGTTATATACAATTACGCAATTATATCAATTATATACATTATTATACAATATTTGAATACTTAGCACACTTTTGGCAAGTGTTCAACGTTCATACATTAAGATCTGAACAACTTGGCCTCAAGAATCTTTCTACGGTAGTTCTACGGTAGTCGACTATTGATTATCAATAATTTCGTATGTGTATTTTTAAAACTGAACACTTTTACTAGTGAGATTAGCTGAAAAAGGAGCTTACTTTGTTCGTTTTAAGTGCTTCTCCCAGTTGTTGTGCTCCATTGTCTCCGATTTTATTGTTTTGAAGCCACAGTGTGGTGAGTGCCTGTGTGAAAAAGGGAAGATGAACACTCTGAGAGTCGCCAACAAATTAAAATCATCTCTTTGGTCTTATCTGATTGGTGATAAATTTAAATGTTCCCGCAGAAAAACAGGCACATAAAGGACAACAACAACAAAACTATCGAATGGGATCCGACATCAGAATTTTCACATTATTTATTATCCTTAAATATCTCTGATAACATCTTTTCTTCCCTGAGGTTTCTCTGAGTAAATGAGGGTCTCAGTACTATCACTATAACTCCGTCAATATTCATTCTTTCAAGCTAGTCTTTTCCCCAAAAGATGTACCATTCCATTTGACACAAGACTAACATCAAATTAAACTTCGGAACGTTTTTTTACTATATTAATAGCGTCAAAGCTAAGATATATTGAGTGCTTTCAAGTTTGCCTTCTCTGTATAGCTCAAACACAGTTTAAATCGAATTTCACACATTAAAAGAGCGACGTTTCTATAATATTATTCTAAATAACTTAAACACGCCAAATTTCTTCAGCTAACGAGGGAACACACAGAACTGATAAATCTCTTTTGAGTCGGGACTATGTGCATCGGGTAGGTCCTAGGAAGCTATGAATACCCTGAAAAGAGTTCGGATCCTTAGTTTATTGCTGCCGAAATACTGCATTTTTACAGTATCTTTTAGCGCAAAAGCCATAGTCCCCCTCAAGAACACCAGGAAAACTGAGTTACGAATTTCTCGATCAAAGACAGCTATCGTGTGAATTCTTTTTACGCTGTTATTGACCGAATAACTATGGCTATTGGCAACCGATTCGATGAAAACAATGTTTTCATAGTTGTCTTATGTGAAAAATTATTCTTAACACAAGACGTTCTCCTGACCGATGCACGCCAGAGACTGGCCGCGTTTTACGAATTGAATTATGACGATCTAAGAGCAGAGGAATCATTGTTCAAAACAGCGATTAATAATGGCCCAGAAGCTAACTTGAGATCAATTACGAAGTTCTTCTTACAGAAGAACTTTCACTTGGCTCTCCCAACATGAACGAATTGTTAGGAATTTTGTGGACGATTCCAGTCAATGTGTGTGAATGCGAGAGAAGTTTTTCGTCTCTCAGGAGAATCAAAACTTATCTGAGAAATAGTACTGGTCAAGAGCGTTTATCAGCATTGGCATTAATTCATGTTGAAAGAGATATTCCCATTGATACGGATGCTATTATAACAGAATTTGTCGCAAAAAATGGCACACGAAAAAGCAGTTTGCGCAATAATTAGTGAGTTTTCGTTAAATTACGTATGTATTTTTCTTGTTGCATATATTAAACAACAAAAATAATAAAACCGAACCGCACACTTTGATCTGCATTATCTGAACCATTCTGTTTTAAATCGCAGAGAGACAACCTTTGTGGAGCGAAACGTTTTGTTGGCACCCCTCAAAATTTACTGCCGACCCGCCCATGGCCCAGATGGGTCAATAGTCAAAATATTTGACCGATTCTTTTTACTACTGAAAATCCTTGCATTTAAGAGATATGAACATGAGAAACCGTGTTCATTTCATTACCACAGCTAAGAATCTCAGCCGAATAGGTATTCGTTCATATAAAAAAGTAAAAAATTGTGGCCAGAGAAATGCTTCAGTTTACAAAATATTGAGAAAAACTAGCAAAAGTCTTTCATATGAAAAGAGAAGAAAATTTTTACCTATAAAAATTCTTTACTTTTTCAGATATGGTAAAACGAGTACAGGAAAAATCTTAGGATTTTTGTTTTTTTTAACTGAAGTTCGAATTGCTACTGCTAAACAGAATTCGATGAAACAGAACTGGAAGGTAAAATTCTAAGGGATGCCGTCACAATGTTCATCCCTTTAATCGCTTCAAGCGCTTTCTATATTTAATAGATTTATTCACAGAAACGAAAAAAGAAAAATAACAAACGATAGAGAGTGAACCAGAGATTTCTATCCTAAAATAGAAGAAGAGAACAGAAAAGAATGATATGATGTTGATATATGAGATATACGATAGATATTTCTTCTAAGTTTAAAGTTTATTTTCTTTTGATCCAAATGTTCCCTGTACTCACTACGAAATTACTCTATATTCTGTGAACTTAACAGATTAAAATAAAACTAACTAGAATGTACACCTCTCCGTCTTCCATGTCTCTTCGGGTCATAGTAGCCTTAATTCTGCATCGTTTATGTCCTATGAGTTATGTAAACGTAATATAATCATGCACGTCCGTTATTCTGCCAACTTTCAGAATAAAAATTAAATTAACTATAGGGGATCCATTTGCACTTCCATATAATCCACGCACTAGTTCAGCTAGATGAAACTTTGATGTTTTCTTCTTTCTATGCATACTATAGTGACACAGATATAAAGCAAGAAATGGAGAAGAGAACAAATTTTATCGTTTTGTACAAAAGAAAGATTTCTTTCACCATGAAATTAGTGTTTATTCTGGCAACTTCCCAGAGTAAAAAGTTAACAAATTTGAAGTTACCCTTCTCTAGTTTTTCTGCCAGTTTGAAGTACACAAGTTGTACTCTATGCCAAGCTATTTTTTGGAACAAGGTCTCTTTTAGTTTTTCAGATATAGAGATCTCAATATCACAGACTAAAGTTAGTAAAATGTATGGATTTCAGTTTAATTTTAAAAATTGCACGAATTTGGAATGACCAACATAACTTTCTTAATCACTTTTCGGAACATCATAGTCAGAGAAGCCCAAGTTCTACATTTATTTTTTCCAGTGAAATCACTAAAATTAAATGGAAACGGATCTATTTTACTAACTTTTATCTTTGATATTGATTGAATGCTCTATTTCTTAAAAAGTAAAACAAATCTTTTTCTGAAAAATGTATCAATGTTCCGAATTATAAGTGTCTTAAAGTTTCATTTATTCAGACTGGACGTAAAAGTAATCACTTATAAGAGATTGATCTATTTGAGAAAAATTTTGTCTGAATTTTGTGTGATAACATAATCTAGTTATACTTGTTTTATAGCTCGCTCATTTTCTTCTAAATTAACAAATTACACTTAATGTACATATTCTGTATATAATATTTTGTAATTTGTATACTTAGAATCTATTTCTTTTTATTTTGTATATGTGAGTAAAAAGTCAGTCTTAGTGTTATACAACAGAGCATCATGTATTTACACCTGCCTTAGCTCATTTTATTATACTAGTTTTAGAAACTGTTAAACATGAATAACCCCGAAGTTAAACCTCTATGTATGTTTGAATAAGTTTTATATTTGTACTAAATTATATTTAGAAACATTATTCCCGTTTGTCTTATCATTACAAAAACTGCTTTTTCAAACGATAATCACCTCTATTCACAGCCATATATCTCAAAAACAAAACGGGATCCTTTTCTAAGAAATAGGTCAGTATCGCGTAAAACTCGTATACTTTAAATTAGTATGTGTATAGTTCATGTTAAAGAGACGACACTGACCGGCGCACCGGAATATATTTTAAAAGGCTCCCTAAGCAAAGCTCCACATGTTTGCAAATCCGTACGTTTGCTTGCTGCGCTCTCTTCCTCTTATGAAAAAATATTAGATTTTATTCTCGCAAAACATTTGCAGATAGCTGTTGCTTAAAAATGAGTAGTATTGATAAATTTCTATGCTAAAGGACAAAATTTATTCTTTTCCAAGAAAGGGAATAGTCTACAGTTAAAGAATATTGAACAGAAATAGCAGAAAGAACTTCTTGTATGCGTTACATAAAAAGAAACCGATTATATATCGAAATGTCATTAAAATAAACCCGTTGTATCGCGGCAGAGCGGCCGACCGAACGGGAGGAATTTTGAGATGCTCCCTTAGTGTTTATCAAAGTCCATTGCCCATTTCGATAGAGGTGAGGGTGTAGCTTAGAATATAGTAATGTTTCGGTGTTCTTTTCCAATTTTCCAAAAATTTAGTAACACTTAAGCGAGTAGCACAAACGAAAATCACCGATATTCACAAGCATATATCTCAAAAACAAAAAGTGATCCTTTTCTAAGAAATAGATTCTAAGTATACAAATTACAAAATATTATATACAGAATATGTACATTAAGTGTAATTTGTTAATTTAGAAGAAAATGAGCGAGCTATAAAACAAGTATAACTAGATTATGTTATCATACAAAATTCAGACAAAATTTTTCTCAAATAGATCAATCTCTTATAAGTGATCACTTTTACGTTCAGTCTGAATAAATGAAAGGCAAAGATCTAATGATTCCTAGCATATATCAAAATGTTTAGCCCAAACGGATGCTTTGTTCTTGAGATATTGAACTTTCAAAAGTTCCCCATTTATAACAGAGAGACCATAGGAGTCGGCGTCATAGTTTTATCATTATGAATAAAAGCTAATAAATTAGTTCAAAGTTGAGCCGTTACAAATTAAGTAACGAACAGTCAAGACTTATCCAAAAAAAACATTAAACAAACAAATTGTGCCAAATTTTTCGCAAGATCTTGTTGAATCGAGTCGATGCCATTACGATGTTGTAAACGTAAGTCAACCTGTCAGGCGCTGTCTAGTTGGCAAATTTTCAAACTGTAACAATAGAGAAATAAAACATCAACACTTGAAGTCTCAGTTTTCACTAAGAAAATGTGCGATCACTTAAAACCTTAATCACCAACGAGTTTTCAGCAAAATATCACACATGGAATCATATTTTAAGTTAGCATATTACAAAGACTTAAACTCATATGACTCTTTCTCATTTCAAAACTCAACTTCCAACTATATAACATTGCATCCAGCAACAGCAATAAAGTGCAACATATGCTTAAACAGACTATTAACAATCACACAAAAAAATGATCTCAATATCCACACCATGACCTATTTTAATTGAGAGAGCAAGCGCATTACTGTTTCAAAGCGATACTTTGTAGAACAACACTAGAACAAGCCCTTGACTATTGCTTAAATGACTGTCGAAAAAGACTTGTGTAGTGACTTATATTGGAGAGATCAGATGGAAATGCAGCTTACTTTATTCTCCTTTAGTCCATCTGCAAGACCTTGTGCTCCTTTGTCCCCGATTTGATTCTGATGCAACTGCAGTAGGTTTAGTGTCTATAATAGAAAAAGATGATTATTAGAATTACAATCTAATGTTGTCTAACGTCTATCGGTATCTGATGCCGCACAATCTGTCACTACGTATGTTATTAGATCGCTTCTTTAATGTTGGAGAGTGAGAGTAAGAAAAAAGTTTAGATGTATTACAGAGAGGACTTGAGTCTATACAACCATCAGGTTACATTCTCTTTGCAGTTAACTTATTAGCTATGAATTTCTCAATTGTTAAGGGCCTCGAAAGTAGAATAAACTGTGAAATTAGAAATGTTAGTTATATTTCACTGTGCA